>NQII01003982.1:93348-110776 GCA_002778355.1 Clitarchus hookeri
CCCTCAGACCCTTTCCATTGAACTTCCGAAATTTCCCTGCAATTCTGTTTACGTGGTTACAGTGCATGAAATGCTAATGAGATACATTTCAATTAAAAAGACGAATTTGACATGCGGGTCAGTAGTTTTCACTGGAATCAGTGATCCGTTTATCAAACAAAAGTGTATGTATGACCGATATACCAGCGAAACCCAGTCACTGAAAAAAAAAAATATGATTCCAGTAAACCAAAACATTACAGCAGATCGCCGTCTAATAATAATAATATTACGATTCGTTCAAATTATGCAATTATTTTAACTGAAGCCATGGGTCTGTTGTAAAACCGAACGCAAACCAAAGTTCCACGTAATTTTTCGACCACGTGGTATGCACATAGGGCTTTAACATCTCTTCGACAGCGAGGTCATTACAGACGGAGCAGGTTGCTCAGAGAAGCAGGAACGGGGAAGGAATCGTCCATGGCTTGTAGTAAGGAACCGTCCCAGCATTCGCGTGGAGTGATTTCGGGAAACCATGGAAAACCGAAATCAGGATGGCCGGACCGGGATTCGAACTCATTTTCTCCGGAACACTAGTTCAAAGGTTAACCACTGTGCCACCTCGCTCTCGGTTTCGGTTGCGTCGTGTTTACAGTTCTTCTGGCAACTAGTGAGCTATTGTCGTGGACCAGCGCTGAAGTCGGAGTGTTCGACCGACCGATGTCAAATGTCTGAGGGGTGCCACGGTGTCGAAGTGGTTAGACTACTTGCCTCCCATCGAGGCGAACCAGGTTCCATTCCCGGCGGTATCGCCCCCAGATTTTCGCATGTGGGAATCGTGCCGGACGCTGCCGCTGGTCCGCGGGTTTCCTCGGGGATCTCCCGTTTCCTCCTCCCTTGCATTCTGGTGCTGCTACGTACTCGCCTCGCTCCACCCTCATCGGCTCTCAAGACCTCGATGTTAAGAGCCGCCCATGTATCTTCAATCACTCACTCACTCGAACGTTTGACGCGTTGGAGACACCGCGACCGCCGAAAGGTCTCCAGGAAGGGTTTCGCGTACGACGGGGGTAGCTCGAGATGAGAAAGAGAGATGGAGAGAAGTGAAAAGGGAGATGGAGAGAGAGAGAGAGAGAGATGCGCACGCAAGCCCGTGTAGCGGTACCACCCCGCGGCATCGCCTCTCATTAACGACGTCCGTTGCAGCTGAGGTCGCTCCCACGGCTCTCCGGCACGACATGTCGGCCGACTCTTCTCCGCACTTGTTGACGGGCGCCCCCTACACCAACCCCCTCCCCCTTCCCCGCCGCACCTAAACCACTCCTACCTTTCCCGTCATCAACTACACTCCAAGAGTTGGATCAGCGCCGCTTCAACCACTCTACGTAAAAAAAAAACAATTGAGTAATAACGACAAAATATGTTGCCCGCGTAAACTCCATGAAAAATCTCGTGGTTGCAACGAATTCATTTTAATGACAACAGAAAAAGCTTTCACATTTTTTTAAAAACTACTTATGAGCTTTTTGCAGATATCTGCGAAAATGCTGTTTTTTTTCTTGGGAAATATACATACTTTTTAATTGTATAATGCGAGTACGTCTCGCAATGTTGTTAACGCGTCTAGTTTTCTAAACTTTGTACATTTGATCTGAACCATGAACACGGAGAAAAAAAAGAGGGGAAAATTCCACACGTGGTTTTAATTTCAACTACATTTTCAGATTTTTTTAAATCAAACCTTTGAAAAAAACATTCAATGTAAGACTTTTTTGGTTGTTTTGTTTGTGAACACATAATTTATCACAAGCATTTTATACTTCTGTTAACGTGGAAAAATCTTATTTCCAGTTAAATAATACATTAACATATATATTTCATTTATAAATTATTATATTTCATTTACACTCAATGTGAATTAAAAAAGAGACAAAATAGGCGTTGTTAATACCTAGAAAGAAATAGCACTCTTGGAAAATATTCTTAAACTGAGTGCGCACAAATGCGGTGCTTTGTCTGTATGATGTAAGTTTGTAGACTTGGTTAAGCTTTGTTTGCATTAGGCGGGGGAATATCCTGGAAGTATAACTTTAACAGCGCTTCAAAAACGTTGGAAATAATCCCAAATGGTCTATACAGGTGTTGTATCACGTCAGTAATTTTGGACGTAAGTTGTTTGTACCGAGAGCTTTCGATTTGGAGTATTTTCTTAGAAAATATTTTGGTTCTCAGAATACTTAGCTTTGTTGTTTGCCCTATATTTACAGGAATTGATTAAACGAAGCGAATAACTTCAAACACCAGTGCCTTCAATTTGGATGTGCATTTAGATAATTCGGCACCAACTGGATGACTTCGAGTCAATCAAAACTTGCAAGAAAATCAACGCTTTATGAAACTTGCCACAGTGAAAATCATGCCTGTTTTCTTCAGATAGTATCACATCAAATAAAACCTCTTGTCCAGCTACTGGGCAGCAAATTTTCCCACAACAAACTAAAATATTCGTGCTCGTCTAAAAACCCCATTAACGCAAGAACTCTTCCCTATGCTGGACGGTTCCCACATATACAAATGTTTCTTTTTATGTATAAGCCATGTTTGAATTCAGTCATTATGCAATAACCAAAAACGAAATTTTTATCAACTATTGTCAAATAGCCATCTTTTCGTGGGGGCCGCGGAGGTTTCGTGGTTAGACTACTCGCCTCCCACCTACACGAACCGGGTTTGATTCCTGGTGGGGTTACTCCCAGATTTTCGCATTTAGGAATCGTGCCGGACGATGCCACTGGTCGGTGGGTTTTCTCGGGGATTTCTCCTTTCCCACGCCCCTTCATTCCGGCGCTGCTACATTCTAACCTCAATTTACCCTCATCGGCTCTCAAGACCTCGATGTTAAGAGCCGCCCAAATTTCTTCACGAACTGTTTTTGCTATTTATAGAAACCCAACCATTTCGCGCTATATGATGGCACAAGCTAGACTCCACAATTCTCTACACACTCGAGCAAAGGTCACTTGTTCACTGGCTACTCAAAACTCATTCGCCTGCTACATCCGACTACACGAAATGAAGACATGAGAGTGCTGGAAGTACCTACATCCAATCAGACACGTGAAACTAACATATACTTNTATCGGTTGCGACTTATTCAGGGCGTGGCGGACGAGTAGTGGCCAATCAGACACGTGAAACTAACATATACTTGTATACTGTTTACTTTGCTACCTAATTATAACGCTAAATAATGCCACTAATGATTTATAATATCCTTGAAATGCATCCCAAATATCAGGGCCACCCGGAGGATTTCGGAGGCCTGCAGCAAAGCAATTTTTGGGGTTGCCTATTTGACTTAATTTTACGTAATTCGAATATTACTTACGTTTTTTATTTAACTTTTATGGCACAAAACATGTTGTTTCGAAAGAGGTTTACCGTTTACTCTCAATTTCAACCAGGAAAACAATACCCTATACACAATTAACTACCGCAAAGATATATTTATAAATATATATAATTATCATTGCCAATAAATTGCATATAAAATGAGATTAAATAAAATTACAAAATCTTTAGATGTGCGTCATTTCATCTGATTCAGTAAAAGGAAAAATAAAAATCTCAGTAATTTTAAAGTGCATGTAATTAGCACAATAACCGAGTGCTCGGCAACTGTTGGAAATGTCCTTAATCAAGGCTTGCGATAAGAAGAACACAATTGTAATGAGCACTTGTATATCCTGCGCACAGTTTACTTATATGTAGCTGGACCTGCCAGACATTGTAGTGTGGTGAACTGTTGTCAGGTAAGCTATCGTTAGTTCTGTGCTTCACACTGTTGCTTGCTAGTTTACGCTTCCGCCACTAAAACGTAGCTCGGCAGCTGACGCCACAGGACGCGTGTAATGGTTGTGTGGTTACTGGCTCCTGCTGCGTGCACCGAGAATGTACAGCAGTGAGCAAGCACCAGCTTACCTTGCAACAGTTCACCCCCCTCCACTGCTGCCAGAGCGCGTTAGCAACGGATTTAGAGAGGACTGCTTGGTGTGCAGTACCGCGCTGTACAGGAGCAAGCCGATCCAATCATTTCCCCGTTTTAAACTTACTCCCAAGATTATACTTACGCTGTTAAATGCTCTACATAATTGTGTTGTTGATTGTACACATTTTTTATGAGTGGGTTTTGATTCATCGTACGACAATGAGAGTACAATATCAGGGCTAAAATGTTAAGTCTGCTAATGTCCGGAAGGCCCTCTTAAGATCGGGGGACCTGGGGTAATAAATTACCCCATTTGCACTTCCCTGTCAGTGGCCTGGCCCAAACATGCTTCCTGAATAAATGCTTATTTTCAACAACAAATGGGCCCAAAAGACTGAGTCCACGCTGCCAAAAATATAAAATTTATAACTAAATTGTAATTATGATACAGTTACATTTTACAGATAGCCCAAGTCCTCTTTCGTTATGTATTCAACCCTTTCAGTCCCGAATTAATTGAGAAGTTTAAGTGCTGTAGTGGTTAAATTCTTTGGTGGGCGCTGTACTTGTGTGGAGCGTGCTTCTCACAACAAGTGAGCAACGCACTTCGTGTTCGTCGACGTCACAATTATCTATTCACAAATGGGAAGTGTATAAAATCCATCAAATCAGATCTCTCTAGGCGCTCAAAACACCGGCCACTGATTCCTTACTGTGTGCAGTGCCAACCAAGCATATCATTCACGTTCAGCATGTCCTTGATAATGAACACTGAACGGGCGAAGCCCAGATTTCCTGCTCTACACGTTCTGCACATCGAGCTCGTCCGACGATGCTCAAGGACAATGCTGAGTACTCACTGAGATAGCAGCCAACAAACTACAGCTTACGCCACAGGCGTAGACGGGAGAGGGTTTTGTGTGTCCCACTCCCTNTATATATATATATATAATAAGTTATCAGTAAAATGAGAAATAATGTAAATAAAAGGTATAATTAAATAGTACAAATAAGTAAAATAAACAATACGGGTGTCTATATCTACTGTTGTTCTTCAGCTCAAACAATTTCATAGGCACGATTTTATCAACGAAAACCCCCCTTCCAAAAAAGTAAAAATCACTTCTGCCATCGCAACTGGCTTACGCTCGAGTATACAAAGGATGAGTGAACAGATTTGGTTGGCTTTTAACAGCGAGGTCTTGAGAGCTGATTAGGGGTATACAAAGGACTGTGGAGTCTAGCAAACACGTCACTGAAACAGCGTAATCATGGGTGTCACCAATATTTTTTTTTCCAAGGGAGGTGGCAGGAACGCTTTGGAATCAGAATAGTTTTACTTCAGAGAAGCATAAAATTTACAAATAGGTTTTTGGCTAAATAAATGCAACGAACTTATGTGACTTGACAAATGAATTAAATATTTTATGCTTGATAATATCAAAATACAATATTAAATAAAAAAAGTATAAACGACTCTTAAACTGAAATTACTGAAAAACTGGAAGCACTCAGCAGGGACTTGAATTTTGAAGTTACACCTAGTTACTGTTGTTTCACTTAGTTATGAAAGTGATTACAAACGAATGTTGTAATGGATAAGTAATCATTAGTTTCCAGGGGGAAGCCAATCTTCCCCTCACCCCATCCTGCTGACGCCCCTGTGCATAGTCCTCCTACCCTTAGCCATGACAAAATATATGGCCAATGTATACTCCATGAATAGAGAGCTGAAAAACCCGCAGATTCATTTCTGAACAAACTAGCATTAAAAACGCCGCGCGTTTGTATCGCTTACGTTATTGGTCCACCCAATACTTGACACCTCCTTGACAATTGTGAGCCAATAATAAACACGCAATAAAATCCAGACCCGATTATCGTCTTCGGATGAGACAACAATCAACCAATGATCAGCTGAGTTTTGCATCGTCATAAATAACAGTGTGAAATATAGTATACGAGTAATTGAATTCACGAATCAAGACATGAAACATCTTGTTGTAGTAAAGACGGAAGAAATGTTTGAACTTAATAGAAATGAAACTGCATTTCTCGTATTCTTATAAAAATATAAACTATAGAATACTGCCTAAATCAACAAAACAATAACAAGTTGCTTTTGAATCTGAATACATAATCCGACTGATAAAAACGTAACTGCACTGTTAACACTTACAGTTCAATCACCCAAATGAAACGGCACATCATCAAATTGCTTTCTCATAAATCGGTTTAGTGTCATGAACTATCAACTAGATCAGCAGGCATGGCGAAATCATCTCTACTGGACGATTCAGAGTTCTGGAAACATAAGGAATCTGCGAGGTTGTAGAATATGCTCGATATTGCTTCCATACTGTTTAGTGCACATTGCAAACGCCATTCTTAATCACTGAGGAGACATCGTAGGACCTCAGAGCGAGTGCTGGAACAACCATCAGTAATTATCTCTTTTATATGATATTTATTCCTTTCTTTTGTTACATAAACCATAGCCTTCAAATGTCCTAAAGATATGATAACAAGGGCCTTAAGTCTGGTGAGAGGGCCAGCACTTTATCAGGGCCACATCAGCTGATCCGATGGCCTGGGAACTGTTGATCTAGCCATGCATGGTCACACAACCCACAATGAGGTGGTGCCCCATCCTTTTAGAGCACACTGGAAACTAGGTGTCTTTATTTGGAACTAAAAGCATGATGGTATCCTCAAACATGAGCCGATAGCATTCTGCAATCAAGTTCCCCTCGCTAATGAACACTGATTATATGTGTGCTCCAAATTCTACACCACATCGTCACTTTCCAAGTCGGGATCGCTCCCTGATATATTCACCTTGCTCCACCCTCATCGTCTCTTAAGATCTCAACCTTAAGAGCCACCCAAATCTTTCCTATCTCCACTTTTCCAGTCCCCCGCATTCTGGCAGGCTCTGCAGAGTGCAGGTTTGAGTTACTCCGGTAAAAAAATAGATATTGGTAACCTCGGATTCCACACAAAAGATGGCTTCATCTATGAATAAGATGTTTGATGAGACTTTCACCTCCGCCGACAATTGCTGAAGAGCCCACTCACAGAATTTTGTCAGGATCATCCCCACTGATGTATTACTAAACCTGGAGTTTGTACGGATGCAACTTGTTTCTCTTCAGGACACGGTCGGTATCTTCCAATTTATATTTTGCTATCAACAAGACTAGTTTCTCTTAATTTTGCGATTACTTTCGCATCTGTACGGTGTGTGACGGGGTGGACTGTCTGCGGTAAAATTCTTTCGCACTTTGTCGCTAACTGCCGGTACCGACATGCAGAACAATGTCAATATACTCCTCCTTCGTCTGACGTGGGCGTATTCATTCTCCGACTGGCTGCATGAGGCTGTGGCAAAAGGCTTGCGTCTGGTTACTGCGTGCTGCGAAAGGTTACCTATTGGCACAGGCTGCCAGCTGACAAGTAAGTTACAAGGCGCTGATTGGCGAACGGCTTTGCGACACGTAGCTGGCCAGTGACGCCTATTTTCTGGCGCGTGCGGCAGGAGTTCGCGGAGTAAACGGTTGTTTTACCTCTGTATTCTTTTGAGTACTCTGTGGCACTGTGTTGATCGTGACTCTGTCTCACTAATTCTTCTTGTTTATCACTGGCTCACAGCGACGCAGGGCATGTCCAAGGAACTACCTCAATTAGACAGAGTTACGTGAAGTTTCTGGAATATTACAATGTCCGCAAACTTGGAAGACATTAGTGAAGTAGTATTGCGTCACCGGTCGATTTCGTGAAGTTCACTAAAATATTATATCACGTTGGTAGCACTCAAAGTGTAGCCTATATAACTCCAATGAACATGATGTACTGTATATTATGTATATAGAAAAAAATTATGTTTGGGACACTGTAAACTCGGCGTTCTATTAGCTGACAGCCTACCAGTAATAAACGCTGTTACAATATAACACGTGTGTCCAGTGTACTGCGGACCAATGCGACGGGGTTTAGTGGACATTTAGAGAGGAACAGAATTGGTGTTCATGCAGCAGTATATACATGTGACTTACTTCTAGCTTGTCTTGAATAACTTTAAATCTGCACCGACTTCAAAGTGCTGGTAGTAACAAATACCTGTCCATATGAATGTGCTACCACGGCAGTGCTAGTAGTAAGTAACGAAGATATGTCAGCAGGAATGTGCTACCACGGCAGTGCTAGTAGTAAGTAACGAAGATCTGTCAGCAGGAATGTGCTACCACGACAGTGCTAGTAGTAAGTAACGAAGATCTGTCAGCAGGAATGTGGTACTGCGATAGTGCTAATGGCATGTAACAGTGACATGTAAACAGGAATGTGCTACCACGACAGTGCTAGTAGTAAGTAACGAAGATCTGTCAGCAGGAATGTGCTACCGCGACAGTGCTAGTTGTAAGTAAGTAACGAAGATCTGTCAGCAGGAATGTGCTACCACGACAGTGCTAGTTGTAAGTAACGAAGATCTGTCAACAGGAATGTGGTACTGCGATAGTGCTAATGGCATGTAACAGTGACATGTAAACAGGAATGTGCCACTGTGGCAGTCCTAGTAGTGGTTACAAATACTTGTAAACAGATATGTGCTACTGCGATGGAAAATGTTTCATGTCCAGTTTGATATCGACTGAAGTACTAAACACTGTCGCGGAAAGGGTGCTGTCCCGGCCGGCCGGGGAGTTGAAGGAAGGGTGGACCACAGATACACCGAGGCCAGTGGGCGGGGGACGATGATGTTTGGGGAGGGGGAGTGGAGAGGCGGCAGAGTCTCGGAGTCGTTTCGGCTGGAGGGCCGCGGCCCCCGGGCGAGTCCTCCGATATGGAAACATGATTTGCGGCCGGGGCAGGAGGGGAAACGGGAGATGATCCGCTATTTCCGGCGCAGTAACGAGGGTATCCCGTGCGGCCCCTCTTCAAGCAGGGAGGGGGTGGCGGTGGCAGTTACGTCCTGTTTTCTCCTCTGCCCCCGAGGAGGAAGATTGGATTTGATTTCGTGCGCGGGGCGCGGACGGCTACCAAGCCCACCCCCTCCCACAACCTTTCACCCTCCGCCAACCCCTTCTCTGCCAGGCAGCGGTACGGAAACCCGCTGCCACGACAAGTAATTTCGGTGGGGTACAGTCGCGGTCCCGCAGCAACCGGTCCGACCATGTACAGTCACTGTTACGCTATCGCATATATTTTTATTCCGGCATGTCCGGGTGGGAGGTATGAGTGAGACACTAAGAAAGAACGTAAGGTGGTGCATCTAATCCAGTGACGCCGCTATGTGCAAAACATTGAGCTGGCGTGCAGTATTTCCGTCTTGCAGCCATCATAAGACTTCAAATGGCAACTAAGCCTAATTCATGCCTTCTGCTGAAAAGTCTATAGTAAACTTCAGTGCACGTTGTCTATCGATGATTTACTATATGTTTATCAAAACACCATATTTTCTAGTACGCTAATCTAAAAACTCCGCTTACTATGTTACATGTCTCCGAAATAATATTTTTGACCCACGTGATGCCTTGTAATTACCATTCATTAATTGCCAGAAGTTAAATTTATTATCGCAGAAAACACACTAAAAATTCGGTTGAGTAGATTATATTGAAAGTGTGTGCATATTAAAAGAAACGGCACAACGAAATTTTTAACATCTGGTAGGTGGCTGTTAGTTCTTCATTGACTTTCCAGACTCCGCCTTTGAGGAGGTGCCGATGATGTTTTCCGTAAATACGAGGATTTATCGCGATCGTTGCAACCAGATTTTGACGAGGCTCGTAGTTTGTGTAGACAAAGATGTTATGAATGCCATCTTTCTGAGAACAATCCTATAGCTTGGATCTCCTAGAAGAGTACAAAACATTTTCCTCATTATTTTAAACAGCTTCCTCAAACGCCCACTAAAAATGAAAGTAGTTTAAACTGAATCTTTCTCTTTAACTCTCCTTAATAATGTTAGGCGCGGACTCCCGCACTGCGCGCGTGCGCCGTGTTACCTGGTTATGCGCAGTCACGGCGCTGTGGAGAGTAACCCACCTCCCTCGACCCTCCCCTCCCCTAAGGCAGACCCACTCACCGCTACGTCATCCGGCGTCCGGAGGAATGATTGACAGCAGACCTGACTGGCGTTAGACTCACCCCTGTCGGAGGAGTCGACGACTTGAGAGGACGAGCAAGAATTTTCTGGTAATTATTTTCCTCGGCGCAATGCGGCATGTAAAGGAAGTTCTGTACCAAGGTCAGCGCCGTATATAAATACCACTACAACCGGAGGATATACAGTTTTTGTACTAGCCATCTGTCTGAAGTGTGGTTATCAGGCGAAGTCTGGTGCAGCAAGAGACATCAGTGGAGGGTGCGAGACGACGTTGGACGAGTGTGTACGTACTACGTGGTGCGGACAGACCAGAGGGCGGGGTTCCCAACGAGTAGGGGACCACTGCGAATGGACGCATTCGGAGTACTCTAGAACATTCCGGAATTTTGGAATCTGGACTAAGGAAGTGTTATATTTAAACATATAATATATAAAAAATATTTCAATATGTGTTCATGCACTGTTAATTGGTAATTATTTTACTTATATATTGGTTGTAAATTGCAAATTATATCAATTTATAGTGAGATATTAAGTCGAGAGTATATACTTTGTAGTTTTTGTATAATAAATTAGGAAGTTATTATTAACTCTTTTATTTGATTGAGACTTCCATCCCGTAAAGCCCCCGTCTAAACCGACTGACTTGAGATAATGTAACAATATTAGTTACTGATCTACATTACATTTCAGATATAAAACATTGCAATGTTACTGATGGAAATATCCTGCTCTTATTAAACAATTGCCAGGTGTACCTAGACGACATTCTGGTTACAGGAAAAACATCTGAAGAGCACCTGACACACCTATAATGTGTGTTTTAGAGAGTTGCTGCAGCAAACATGAAATTAGTTGCTAAGAAATGCCACCTTTTCAAAAAGAAAAATTATTTATTAGGCCATGTTGTATCGGCTCATAGGACTAAAACCGACCCTGAGAAGACCAGAGCAATAAGACATTGGCCTCCACCAACTGAGAAAATTAAATTGCGAAATTTCCTGGGCTTATGTGCTTCATCGATTTGTGCCCGGGTTCGCCACGATAGCTAAGACTCTGTATTAATTGAGTGAAGCAAAAAGAAGATTGCAATGAACCCCTGAGTACGAAGTTGCTTTAAATAAACTAAAGAGAATTCTGTATCTCCCACAATGCTGGGCTTCTCGAGTAGAGAGGGAGAATTCATTCTTGACAGAGATGCTAGTGATGTAGGCATCGGGGCTGTGTTATCTCAGATACAGGACGGAAAGGAGAGGCCAATGGAACATTTTAGTGAGTTACTACACAAGTCTTAGGGAAATTACAGTGTAACATGCAGGAATCTTCTGGCCATGGTGAAGACAATTGCACATTTTAACACGACCTTTATGGCAGACACTTCATCCTAAGAACTGATCATGCTTCATTATGCTGGCTACTATATTTCAAAAACTCCGAAGGTCAAATAGCGCGGTGGATACAGCACTTGCAAGAATACGACTTTGATATACATTACAGGCCTGGAAGTCTTCACAGCAATGTGGAATCACTTTTCAGGAGACCATACGAACCATTCTCTCGTCATTGTGAACACCATGGGGAGAAGGGTGGTGTATCGTGGAAGGCAAGCAAAACAAGAATTAAATTCTTTCAATCTTACGATAGGTCACCTACATGGGACAATAAGGACATTAGAAATTATCAGCTAACTGGCCCCAATTCGTATATAATATTGGAGTGGAAAAAACCCGAGCGTCGACCAAGATGGGAGGAGATATCCATTCTAGGCCCGACAGTCAAGACCTAATGGGCACAGTGGAAGTTACTTGTACTGTAGAATGGTGTGCTTTACAGGAACTGGGAAAGTAATAAGGGGAAACAAAGTCACTTAGAATTGGTCCTACCAGAGTACCGATCCCAGAAGTGCTAAGAGAACTGCACAACACAGCAGCAGGTGGTCACTTCGGTGTAAATAATACCCTCAACATAGTTCAAATGAGATTTTAGAGATTTTATTACCTGCATTGTCGGGAGGATATAGATAATTTTTGCCATCTATGTGATTCGTTGACAGGGCTCTCGAGCGAAGCCTAAGTTTGTCCACATCGACCGACTGACGCTGTACGAAGTTCCAAATGTTGGAGAGTCGGTTCGGGACGAACAGATTTTAGGAGGGGGCAGTGTTACGCGCAGTCCGACGCTGTGAGGGGTAGCCCTCCTCCTCCCAGGCAGACCCGCTTACCGCTACGTCTATCCGTCGCCCGGCGGCCTGGCTAATGATTGACAGCCGACCTGGCTGACGTCACAGCCCCTCCTTGCCCTCTTCTGGAGGAGTTGACAACTTGGGAAGATAAGCAAGATTTTTCTGGTAATCCTTTTTCTCTGCGCAACACGGCATTTGGAGAAGGTTCTGGACTCCAGCCGACGACACTATAATTGCCCCCGCAGCCTTTTCTGTAGTCAATATTTATCCTTGCATACACTCATAAAGCAATACAACAATAAATGCACATAAAATTATCTTAATTTTTATTGAATCTGTGACTTATCATTAAGATTCTCCATTACCCATTTCTCGCTTGTTTGATTACTAATTATCTTGTACCATTTTTCTAAAACTTTATACTTAGAAATGTGTTGTATTTTGCTTTGATACCTTAGAATTAGGTAATTAATTTACATAATTGAGTTGAGTAATAGTTTGTATGTGTCTGCTATAGGAGATATTACGTATACGATAAGGTGGAAAGCCTTAACATCGCAATTAAAAAGACAAAAATGTGTTAACAAATGAAATATATATTAAAATTAAATATAAAGAACATGTATTTGTCATACCGGAGTTACATATAAAACAACTATTAATTCTATTTGGATATGTTTATGAGCTAATTGTACCATATTGCTGTGGGCCGAGTAAGATAAATTATATCTGTTTAGCGGTTGAAAACAGTTGAAAATCATTTCTTGAGAAAATTCTCTACTGTGGCTGCATTAAGTTTGATGCAAACACTGATATGTTTAGCGTAGCCACAAACTAAAGATGATGTAGATAGATTTTCGTGTTCTGCGCATGTCTCCAACATTTGCTAAAGAATTGCCAAAACAACTGTCAACTCCACGTGTTACAACAATGATGTGACATTTGTTTATATCTGGTTGTAACCACCAACACGCGCTTTCACAAAAAAATTGGCATTTTGCGTAACTTGGTTATACAGTAATTTGCATTTCAACTTAATCATGAGCCGTGTAAAGGCTGTTCGCGATAAAGTGAGCATTTTTGTAAGCCCTGCTTATGATCTACTTGTATGCACATTGTGTATTATTCTGCAATACAGTGTGTAGAATTAACATCGCAATGGATCTGGTCACTTTATTTATGCATCAGTCAAGCAAAACTGTGAAATTATAGAAAAGGTAAATATTTTACAAATGTTCTAATTCTCTACACTTGTTTGCATTAAAGAAATAAAAGTAAACGAAATAGTTTCAGTATTCACAAATGTTTATCTAACACTTTTAATTCAGCATTAAATCATGGAACTACTTACTCTCATTTGTAACCAACTTTACTTAGCGCATGTCAGTTGGCGTGCCTGTTAAAATAGTATATGCATGTATGGGCAGTGATATGTTTCAAAGGTTCATTTCAAAAGTGTTCACCTTACCGTGAACAGCGTAAACCAGAATATCAAATAATTGATTTAATTAGGCCTAAATCGTGTGCTAACCTTAGCTGAGGTTATGTGGTTTATAATTTGTGTCGGAAGAAAAACAGTTCAGTTTCAGGAACGCGGAGAATGTTAATGCACTGTTGGCATACGCACTCAAAATCATATTCTGCACAGAAAAAAGTCTAATGTTGTGACAACAGTATTTATGTCACTACAACAGTAATTATTTTGTTATATGTAAGCCGTCAGTAACTAATGTTGCTGTTTATATAATATACTGTTAAAAGCTATTAATTTTAAAGTAATATTAAATAATTTCGTAACAAAATTACCTCCTTACTGTTCTGTCAGCATTAAGGTGGTGTTTATGTTGCGGCAAAACCAATTCTGTGTTGAATTAAATTTTCTTGTATTTATATTGCTTAAAAGAAACATCCCGATGTCAAATAAATTAAGTACATGTATTTTTTCACAAAAATAAATATTACCAACGAAAAAAAAAATACGGCTGGCAGTGGAATCTTACCCGCGCCTTGAGTGCCAGACGCCCTACAAACTGCTGTATCTTAACAACTGTGATTGTGCTTCATATTATGGGTATTGAGGAAAACATAACGACAAACAACAAACAGCAGTTAACCTCGTTACGTGGAAATATTTTATGCTGTATAAATATATGCACAACTGACACACGTAAACTCCTTCGCAAGGCCCGAGAGCTGGCCTAAGCTACACTTAGTTATCATACTACGCGTTAAAAGTTAAATACAGTGGTTTCAATTTACGAGGTTATAGCTGTTCACTTCTATCCGCCATTTTACAGCACGAAATCAGCGTGAACTAGTTTTGGTTGGACATTTCTTTAACGCCGTAGTAACATAAATATTTTGTTCTTCCTGTTGTGTTTAGCGTAATACAACTTTTGTTTGCGGCAACATTACTACGAGGCTTTATTAACGTTAACACTTTAACAGTAGGTATCTTTGCATTATGGTAATATTATAATTTGTAAAAGGTTAACATTATTAACTTTTTCACAACATTGTTAATTTTACTACCACATAAACGTTTAAACAAATACCTCTATGGTAATTTTTTTGTTGCAAGGACATTAGACTTTTTTCTGTTTGTCTACGGATGTAGGTATAGTAATTAGGCTAATGTTGGCAGCAAATAATATAAAGTAGTGTTAGTCATAAAGGGATTGTAAAAAATGCAACTCTCAGGCTTAATTTTTGAAACCTGTATAAATGAAGTAGGTTTATATACTTTGTTTTTATTCACGTTAGAGTAAAAATTGTCGTCATTCTGAAATACAAATTTTTCTAACAATTTCGGTTCAGTTTACTTACGCATGGACGCTAGTCCATGGCAATGTCGTGTGGCGGAATGCTACACAATCAGTTCCGGAAAACAAGAGCCATAATTCTCTACCTAAAAAAAATAATTCCTTAGAAGTATAATTTTTCGCCTGGTTTGTTTTAAGTTTTAAGAAATGTTCTTTTATTTTGCGAGAAAAATGAGGGGTTAAAAATATTTAGCTGTATGCGCAATCGTAGAATAGATAGAAAAGGCTCGTGTTTAAAGCTGGACTAACAACCATCTTTCGCACCCGTCAGTTGTCCGTCCGTCAGTCAGTCATCCGTCAGTTTTCGTCCGCCAGTTGAAAGAGATTCACAACAATACGCCGTCCGTCAATCCTTCTGTACGGAAAAATTTCAGTGTGACAACTTAACATTGTGATCTTACTTTAGTTGGAGGTATATTTTGGTGGGAAACACATTTTCACGAAAGAAGTATTTTGGGGAAATAATTTTTTACGTAATAAGAATTTATACTGAATTATTGTTTACATTTTGAATTCCTGAATTTACCACCAAAGATAAGTAAACACGTATTCACCGCCTTGCATTTTATTTGAAAGTGCGTACTCACGTCTACGGAATGTCGTCAGAAGGAGGGTGACCCATCCGTCCGTCCGTCCGTCGAAAGTTAAAGTTTGGGAAATATTTGACGGATGGACGGATAGAAAAAAAAGTTGCCTTGCGATTGGTGGAAGATTACGTGACCACCGGACGGACGGGCGACTGACTGACTGATGCGACGGATGGTTTTTGAGTCCAGCTTAACGGGTCTGCGTGTCTAAGGGCCCTTGTGCTTCAACACCTGAATCGTGAAACTCCCCCTACCAGTGCAAGAACATCCAAGCTGCCGGTAGCTGGTCAAGCCACGAAGCTTGTTAAACAGCGATCCAGAAGAAACTAAGCCGGGTTCTGGCCGGCCAATAGTGCTCTTAAATAACTGCAAACCGACCGTAACAGGGGGATAAACATTTTCTGTTACGTTTGCTGAAACCTAAGCATTCACAACTGACATGCTTCTGCGTAGTTCTTAATACATGCAGTAAAAAATTCTGAAACTTAAAATGTATACATTTCCGAAGTATTACGTTCGGCCAATCACAGAAAAGCGCATATAAGTTTTAACACGCACGGTCTTCAAAATAATTTCTATTTCTTGCTGGAAAAAAAAAAATTAAAGTAAAAATACGTCTAAATAAACACTTATTTTCCTTTTGAATTCAAACAACACGTTCGTAAGTTGGACGAAATTTAACAGAAAAAAACAATATTTTGTACACTGAATTCTTGTGAGCCTACTGATTAATTCTAAACTCTACTGCATAAAGCCCCTGTCACACTGTCAAATTTTAGCCATCAATTTTATTAGACAATAAAGTTTTAAGACAAAATACGGCCATCAAATCTTTCCTTCGAACAAATTTTATCAAATGATCTTGAATGTGTTTGAAAACGTGCCACACTGTCAAACATTTTACTGGGAATATAGTCTAATTTATTATTTTAAAATTATTTGCATAGTGAGGTATTGCTTTGGTTTTTCAATGCAGTCAATTACAGGAAGAAATGTAAGGAATGTTGTAATTTATTTTTGGTTCTCTACAAAATTACAATTTTATTTATCAGAGATATTTCCTGCACAATACAGTTTAATTAATGTCTCTGAGTTCGTAACATTATGTGCAATATTCACTTAAAATAGCATTATTGCCCATATAGCTTCTACATAAATTAATTATCTTCATAATTGACTTCGTTTCCAGCAATTATTTGTTATTTTAAAGTTTCTTGGCGTCCATTTTTGTTGTGCGCGATTCTGATTGGCTGAGACCGACAAACATCAAAGCAATTTTAGAACCGGTCCAAGCTTCAAGTGCTTGATGGAAACAGAAGCCATCCAACTTTCTCAGACAAATATGGTGGCGTTTATGACGTTTCGATGATGTCATAACTGTCCAAACTTTTTTGACCAAACTTATTGGAAGCAGTTTGACGGAAAAATTTGACAGAGTGACAGGGGATTTATGCTTACGTTTTTAACTGTGCAAACCGCGGTTGAACTTGGCTCGCACTTCGGGTGTGTTCGTTAGCGTCCGGAAAGCAGAATCGGCCGCGTGACCAGGCGTGTAGTTCGTCGACTCGCCGCTGGGACCAGCAGGGGCGCGCGCGGGTTGTTCGCGTGTGCAGCGCGCGCTCGTAACGCGACCCTGGCCGGCCCTTTGAGGGATGGAGGGGGCGGGAAACCAAGATGGCAAACCGGACAGCACGTGCCCCACTTCCCATGGCAATAAAAACAATTGCTAGACGTCGACAGCCACCCCTAACGAGCCGTCCC
>NQII01003982.1:111837-159826 GCA_002778355.1 Clitarchus hookeri
GGGGGGGACTTTCCTTGTTTTTAGTCACACCAAATAAATATCTGCTGAATGCGTGCGCGCGCATGCACCTTGAAGAATAAAATAGGCCTTACAGTTGTCAAATGTAAATTATCTCTTGTAGACATTCAGACAGAGCCTGATATTTATCTTATCGTTTAGGATTAACTTACAGGAAGTTATTATAAAGTGAGTGGTTAGTACATCTATTTCGAAGAACTTGGCCTTGTAAACTTTACACCCAATCAGCCACTTATGGCTGGTAAAATTCGGCGTATGAAATAGCAGCAGAGACCTAGGTAACCACCAGCCAATGAGAGAAACAATACTTCTGAACATCCCCTCGCAATTACAATTAAATGACTTGTGTTCTGTGAAAGTTCTAAAGTTTTTTCTTTGTGATGCAGTAGGGACGAACTGCGTTCTTATTTCCACTTAACGCTATTACAGTCTTATTTTTATATTTAGATTTTATTCGATTATGATCTCATTTTTTGGGGGTGGGGTATAATTGAGGGTCTTGCAAATCAAACTATCATAGACGTAATGTCGGTCAATTGCCTCGGTCCCTTAATTACCTACAATCCCCACATACCTTTGATACCTTCTTGGTGAAGGGGAATAATTTCGAATACCCGTCTTCATTTTGCAATTGTTTCAAGTTCCAACTCATATGCAAAAAAAATATCAAAAAATTAAACAAATTTTCTGAATTTGCTTTGTTGTAAACGATAATGGTGCCCAGCAAAAGGCAGGAAGAAGCTGTAAAAGTGTTATAAGCAATTTAAAAACGAAACCTACAGCCTAGGGCATGCGAAGGGGTAGTCGCTCGTGCCCTTAGCTGAATGGGACATTTTAGCGCTTATCTGTAGGCCTACCCTTACCGCGAATTCGGACAGTGACAATGTGACGTCATAGCCCCGATGCACTTATCTAGGGCACGAATCTAGCTAAGGGCCCTTGGCTGGTGAATTCTGACACGGCGATTGTTTCCTAATTTACTACATCAGTATATTGAGAAAATACATATGGTAATTTCCACCCCTTTTTTTCCCCTCCATAAATCCATAGTGGCTTTCCTAAATTTGTCCAAGAATAGCATCAAAAGCGTACAGTAAAATTCCCAACTTTGTATAGCAGTGACGCTCTAAGTCTCTGTTATGCTAAGTTCTCCACACTACACTGAGAGAAAGCCCAACAAAATATTATTTTGTATAGGGCCAAGAATATATTTTGTTTCCCCAACAAAATATTTTGTTTAGTAAACAGAACTTGAAAAGCAACAAAGTTACTTTTGTTCATCTAACAAAATACGTGTCTGAATAAACATGTGTTGGGTCAAAACAAATTAGACTGTCAACCAAATATTTTGTTGAATCAACTGTTTACATTTGTTACGCGACCTATTTGATCACTTTCGTTTAAAAATAGAGCTAGAGAGTTAGTTTGCATATTTTGTGACAATTACACTGAAAAATTACATTGTGGTGGCCACAAAATGTTTTGTTGGTATTCACCCTGCCAATTTTTTGTAGCGAACAGAAAATATTTATTAGCCACCACAAAACAAATTTTTAGTGGCCACAACAGTTTAGCGGTGACAACTTAAACATTTGGTGTCCACCATAAAATAATTTGGCAGGGTGAATACCAACAAAACATTTAGTGGCCGCCACAAAGTATTTTTTTAAGTGTAGTATATTACAGTTTGTAGTGCATTTATAGATGCGTAATAATTGTATTAACATCATAGTAAAACAAGTTCTACAGGAAACTGGAAAGTAGATATGTAGAGCTTGAAATATTCATTTGCACACATTGTCCAGTATTTGAGTGGTATTTATTAAAAAAAACATTCCAACTTTCTCTATTGCCACTTTAGCTGAGGTTGCTAGGGCGTTACGCTCGAGTGCCGTTATCAACGCTCGGATCTCGAGCGGGCATCCGGTTTTTTATACTAACCGAAACTGTTTAATGTACGTAGAGCCAAACAAATCTCTGGTTGCACCAACTTCATCTTTATTTGGCGCAACCAAATAAGAACAACAAAACAATTTGTTTGCAACGACAAATATTTAATCGCCCCTATACAAACAAGTAATTTGGTTGTTGCAAACAAAACTTTACTCAGTCAAGAAAACGTTTCTTTATCTCAGTGTATGTATATATATATTAAAACTTAAATTACAGTTGCGGAAGTCTACTGGAAAATTATTTTAAACTGTAAGGAAAACGCTGCGTCCCAGATAACTGCAACAAGAGGGCCTTTTTCGTTAATTATAACGTACGCCCAAAAAAACACGGTATCAAAAATTACACAAAACCCGAGGTTAAGGGCGTAGTGTACAATAAGAGGGTTGCCACCCCTATTTTTTCATGAAAAAAAATATGTTTGGGGGAGGGGTAGACTTTCAAGAGTAGATTCACTTCTCCTTACGAAATGAACAAGGTTTTAACTCATGCATATTTCTACCTAATTTTTCAAAGGGAAAAACTTCCCAAAATAATCTGAGTGACTGTTCGTACATCCCATTTTTGACGCGACCTGGCAGTTTGTAGAAAAATCGCAGACGTTCAATTCAATATTACAGGACCATTCGAATGGGAGAAATATCTTCACACCTCTATGGCAGGTAATAATGATGATACACTTTCAGATATGTGAACAACACGTTGAAAGCTAGTAACTAGCCAACTTACTTCGCGATGAATCAATATATTCAAACATGCGTCATCTTATCAGCCCCGATCTTAAAAGTAAATTAACAGCAAAAACGAGTTTTTCCCATGTATAATTATGCAAAACCAAAGTACTTGAAATTGTTTTGAGAGAAATCCCACTAGTGTCGAAATTTATGCAGGCTACAACACAAATGCGAATATTTACTGCTATTCACAACCCTTAAGGCATGACGCATCTTCTTAATCTTTATATAAAAGCTTAAATGTATGATATGAACACGCAAAAAATTAATAGATTATCTTAAGCAACGTGAAATTTGTAAAATGGCGCTAATGTAGTTATTAAAAACTAACTGGCAGATTGTAAAAAACAACACAAAACTAAACAAGACTATCGCAGTTTTATTAGATGAAACATTATTATGATTTCCGATAATGACAACATTTATCAGTTAAGGCGAGGGAGTAAAAGCCTCTGCATGTCTAGGATTTCCGCAATTCGAAAGTCAAAAGACATGTTAATATCAATAATAACCAGGAAACAATTTTGTAAAGTCAGTTGCTTGACATAATAAACATTTCTGTATTTGTAACAAACAATTATTTGGAAACTATTTGCAAAAAAAAAAAAAACTCGTAACTCAGTAACTACAGCTGAAATATTGTAACTCATATCTGCAACACATTATTTTAGAAAATGTACAAAAATTATTTATGTAACTAAGTGTTTATAATAAACTAGAAGTGAAAATCCAACGTTTTTTTTTTTAATACATTTGACCCTGAGGTTTTGTGAAATTTACTCCAACTTATTTTTAGTGTCACAAAAATATATTTGCCAACTAGTTTCCAAAAAATTTCTTATACAAATACAAACAATTTATTACAGTGTAAGCTCGACTTCTCAGACGTTACTTTAGCATATGTCAAATGGTAATTGGCTACTTGCTACCGTGATTGGGCTTGAATTTTTTGCGTGTTTACCAAGGTTTGCGAAATAAGTGGTGGGCCAACTTGATAACATGCATGTATGAGTGTTTCAAATTTAGTTTATCCGTAAACGAATCACCATGATTTTCCAGGTTTTTTAATAATAAGCTGGCTAATGAGAATACTAATCTTATGAATAAGGAATTAGGGCGATTCGTATTAAACCTTTCAGTCTCATGCGAAGATGTAATTCTAGGCGTAGCAGCAAACAAATGTTTAGTTATGAACTGTATTGGTGTCATCATTACGTTCTATCATATATCGGGACCATTAAAAATGTGTTGGTTTTTGAGGTTACTGGCAGTAGCTGTCTATAAAACTACGAAATATAGTCAAAATAATGATTGATATCTCCTACAG
The DNA here is from genome assembly GCA_002778355.1 of Clitarchus hookeri. Lineage (NCBI taxonomy): Eukaryota > Metazoa > Arthropoda > Insecta > Phasmatodea > Phasmatidae > Clitarchus > Clitarchus hookeri. Next base: position 115,867 of record NQII01003982.1, read on the forward strand.
TTGAGGGACTTTCCACATTGATCGCTATTTTCTGCTCCGTAGTGTTACTGGAATGAGATTATTCACGTTCTCCGGTGTTATGCCTAGAGGCTTATTAGGGGACGGCTTTCAAACTAACTTATGACCTAACTTAAACTAACACCCATGCCTTGACCAGAGTTCGAACCCAGAACCTCTCACACCGCAGACCAAAGGCGCACCAACTGACTGTACCACGGGAGGTCATCTGTAGTGTTATCTTTGGTATCTAGCTTCCAAAGAATGCCTTGTAGAAATACAAAATAAAAACGATTACAGTTTGTTAAACCACTTCATGTACAACGTCCCACATATTGGACAATGTGACTGAGAGGATAACGGAACTGCATCAGTATTTTCGTGCAATGTGGTTGGAAACCCACTTGAGGAAAGCCAGCCACAATGCAGTACGCCGGGATCGTACCCACGACCTGACGAATGCAAGTCAGTCACGCTATTGCATGCATGATCGAACAAACAGGCTCGTTGTAAGATGCTAACAAAACGAAACCCATCAGTGTTAGACCGAAGAAGGGAATTTTGCACAGGTGTTATCCATGACCTACACAGTAAAAATGTTTGTACATTTTACAAACAGTTTTTAACAAAGAAGTTGCCAACATTTTTTGGCAACAGTTAAAGTAAAACATTCCATCTTAAAAACACCCTGTTTTATTGAACATAACAATCGTTTATGTACCACAATGTTTATGATAAATTTGAAGTTTACAGTAATTGCTCGTTAAAATTCCTAAAATGATAATGAGACAGTGCGGCCCTCCCATGCCACGAATCGAAAGTCTAGATCTGAAACTCCACAGTGGAAAAACGACACCCCCCCCCCCCNTCTAGATCCACTCCTGCCTCTGTGCCGCTACGTTATTACGTTATTACGTTTGATCCCCGGTAAATTTCGTCTCGCAGAACACGGCGAGAAAGAATTTATTTTCGCGAGTGTTCCCTTTCCTTGCAACGACCAAAATCTTTTTTCGGTTAACGTGGAATTGTTTTCCTGTCACGTGTGCCACTCAGCTGTCAGCTGTCGTCAGGCGCGCATGGAAGAATTCCACGATGCGGCAGCCCCTATTTCGTAGTTGGCGACATCTCTTGTGCTATAAAGCCTGCGGAGATACGGCTGCCTATTATATTGCTCAATTTTCTCTTCCTGTCCTGTTTTTTTACAAATTGCCTATAACGTACCCAAGTTTTGTAAGGGATGGCGGTCTTGATAAACATACACACGGCTATTGTTGCTGCTGCCTTTCCTTATTATTAACACTTATCATTCTTATCAATGAGAGCAGTTTTCATGCCGATCTCAGTTATAGTTAAAGTCCTTATAACTGTATACCAGCTACAGCCACTTAATCTACACTTATAAGCAAAGACCTGCAAAATTCGCGTTATTATTTCTTACCACTATAGACTTCACATTCCTATTCCTAAACGAGAACAATTCGTATTTTCATTGGCTGCTGTCAACTATACAGCGTCATTTACTTGCGTGTTCTCTCCACACTCTAAGAAATTACTCTTAAAATTACCATATGAATATAAACGAATAGTGAGAAAGTACGAATGGTGAACGATTTTCCCATACAACCATGGTACCGGTCCTACATTCACTCACGAAATGCGTAGGGAAGTCCCCAACCTTGTATAGGCTCAACATTCCTATATTTGCAATCTTATATTTGGTATTATTTCCATACAATGTATAGGTTAAAAACTTCCATTACAGTTTAGGAAGTTTACCAGAAAAGTTTTTACAGTGCACTGTAGATTGGTTGTTTAACTATTGAGCCGTAACTAAGTACTGTCTGAAAGCGTCGATGGGGCGTCCCACACAAGTTTTCAGCCAATGGCAGAAGATAGGCAAGCATACAACGTCTTGGAGTTTAGTCTGCTGCTACAAAGTAACGCGAATTTTGCAGGTCCCTTCTTATGAGTTACGCATACATATACGATAAAAATGTTCACTGTTATACATTTACTCTGATGAGTAAGACAGTGCACGGCACTTTATCCTCTTCTCTCTTCGGGTCATTCACTGTTATTAGTGCCTTTACACGGTATTCTACCGGTTCTCTCGGTAACACCTGTCCTCCTCCCCAGTCAGAAGTATTCCTACTTCAAACTCCCAATCTCCCAATCTATCTTGACATTTGGTGGAGTTGTTGCCTCCTTCATCTTATTTGAGATCCATTTGTATACCACACTAAATGGGTCTTCATTGCCAGCTTGAGTAACAAAGTCTGCCCATGACTTCGTTTTCTTGAACCGAACTCTCTTGAAGACGAGCTGGTCAATCTCAGATGGTAGCACACTGCACTCGCCATGGTCACTGCACCGTCGCTCATCGCGTGGTCCCGATGATCGCCACATGCCTGGTACGAACGACCATTTAAGACCGAGCGAGGTGGCGCAGTGGTTAAATTTTGGGCTTGCATACGGGAGGACCTGGGTTCGAATCCCAGTCCGGCTATCCTGATTTCGATTTTTCGTGGTTTCACAAAATCACTCTAGCCGAATGCTGGGATGGTTCCGTACTACAGGCCATGGCCGATTCCCTGCCCGCTCCCACTTCCCTGAGCAACTTACTCAGTCTGTAGTGACCTCGTTGTCGACTAGACGTTAAGCCCAATTACCTACTACCTACCTACCCGTCATTTAATACCGCCCATACAGAAAGAGGCACGCCTGGCCCCGCAAGCTTCTTCGCAACTCGAGTCGCACCTCCCACCAAGGCGAACCGGGTTCGATTACCGTCGGCGTCTCTCCCGGATTTTCACAGTGAGAATCGTGCCGGACGATGCCGCTGGTTGGCGGGTTTTTTTCGGGGATCTTCCGTTTCCCCCGCCCTTGCATTCCGGCGCTGCTCCATAATTACCCCGCTTCACCCTCATCGGCTCTCCAGACCTCGATGTTAAGAGCAGCTGAAATCTCTTCACTCACACGAGTCACGCCGAGTGAAGTGGTGTATGTTCGCGGAATGGCTCCAAAGTGATTCATTCTTCCAGAGATGGAGTAACGTCAGTGCCGTTCGCGTTATCGTAGCTTGTTTGGTGACCCCACCTCCTCTCCTGCGGCGAAGGAGAAGGACACATATGAGACGAAGTAGTAATGCTATTATTTAGTAGAATTACTAATTAGTAGTACAATTATTAATTAGTAGTACTATTGATGTAATCCATGTCATAATGGGTATGGTTGTACAATTAGTCTTAACACCTCAATTAATGAAGTCATTTTCTGCCTAGAAAGACACTCGCATAGTCCAGACACGTCAAACAAATTTTATCAATTTTACAGTATTTTCGCAGACTAAAAATGTGAAAAAAGATTACTCATAAAAACTTACATATTTCTGATATACGAAGGCACGTAGGCCTAGATTGATGGAGTCGTTAATTAAGTAGCTATTATGCATTCAAAGTTCTTATATTCTATGAACAAATCTGAAAAACAAACGTGCATTTTTGTAATAGTGAATTACGTTACTGCGTGAGTTTGTGCGCTCATAATTTTTTGAGAGGCATCTTGGAAAGGTTTTAGTTTGTAAGGCCTTATGTGTGGGCCTACTTGTGTGTTACATTTAAGTTATTTTAATCGTGGTGACTTTTTCCGGTGTTCCGCGTAACTGAAGTATCCATAAATATATGGCAATTGATAAAATAATTATATGCCTTAAATAAATTATAATATAAATGCAAAAGAAAAAAGTAGTAAATATTTAGGTCTCGCCCACAAATAGTTTGCGACAAAACTGATTTCTTAGCAGTTCTTTGGCGTATCGGGTTAGCTCTTTAAAACTGTGTTACATTAAAATGAATCATTTCTATGGTTTGTTGGTTTAAGATCCCTTCCATACCTTCATGTTTTATTAGACAGCGAACAGGAATGAATTAAGTAATGTCCATGCCAGAGAAATGAAAATTACTATGGGTAAGGCTTACGATAGCCTATTTTCAGGATGTTGTATCGTTATTTCAGTTGTTTTTCACTGATTTTATTCACGATATCCAAAAAACGGTTTCAACACAAGTCTAAACGAATTGAAAGTTTTTCACAAAAAAATTGTACGGCCTATCATTTGGTGTATTTTCATGGTTGCAATGGTAGCAAATCTTGCAAATTCAGTGCTTTGGTGCTTAAATTTGCCTTGTTATTGGCCGTGTCATTGCAAAGAGCTTGTTTTTGCCTCCCAGGAGGACCCAGTTTCACTATGTCACCAGGCTGGCTGGGAAAATAATTGACATCTGAACCGGACGGACGCCACATTCCCACTCAGATGGAGGAGTCAACGAATTGAGAGCATGTGCAAGAACCTTCCAGCTCACACTCCCGTCGGTTTGTCCCGAGGTGTGGAAAAGGTTCTGGGTCAGGTTACCTACAGTATAAATACAGCCGTGGCTTGAGAGTCGGCAGTCTGGGACAGCTACCTGGCCTAAGTGCCACAAGTGTTTATAGTATATTCACGGCAGAGTGAGCACTTTTTAAGACTCTCCCAAAATGCATTAACCACCAATAAATACAACTATTTTATTGCAGCCTCAGACGTTAACTTTTGAGAGTAGCGAAATGTGTAGCCTGCGCTGTGTTTATTAGTCACATGACAATGTTGATATGAAAAAGTGGCGGAAAGATAGAAATTGTCTGAAAAGAAAAAAACAGCGGGCTTATATCACCTTCAATAGGCTTAATTATGGCAAAGATTGGGGCATCAAGGGGCTTCGATTAAAAGGACTGGCAGTGAATGAGGGCGTGAGAGACTGCGGCGGGCGAGTGTGTGTGCCAGCGACGAACGAGAGAGTGCGCAAATTTTGAATCACACCTTTGAGAAATCACCCCATGTACATGTTTGTTTGTTTCCTAAACATGCCATGTATCACAGGCGTTTTAGGTATACATCTGTTAACATAAAAGTAGGCCTATTTTATTTTCTGTTAAACTTACTTTCTATGGATGCATACATATATACATATAATATATTATAATATATCATTTCTAATTAATATGATTAAACACAGAGATAAAATAGGTGTGTTGGTAATGTCCAGTAAGAAATAGTTCTCACGCAAAATATTTAAATGAATGCGCACTAATATGGTGCATTGCCCGACTGGTGTAATTTTCTAGATTAGGTTATGCTTAGAGACCTGGAAATCTCGCGTATTCATTTGGCAATAAAGCTAGACTCCTCAATCCTTCGTGTACTAGAACCTCAGTTAGTTGTTCATCTGTTGCTCCAGTTTCATCGCAGACCAGATAAACGGTATTCGGTCCTAGTTTTCTTGTAGGTCAGTTATTGATTCAATTTCAGCCAGGGCGTGTCTTACAAACTACAATCCAATTGACACAGAAAGTCACATGTACACGGGTTTGAAGTCTGTCCTCAAATGAAATCACGAAATTTCCGGGTTTCTAGTTAAGCTCTGTTTGCATGAGGCGGAGGAATAGCCTGGAAGTTAACTTCAGCAGGGCTTCAGAAAAGTTGTAAATAACTCTGAATGGACTATATCCGACGGGATGACTGCTGTGCATAGGAGCGCTCGGGGGCACTCCAGAACATTCCGGGCAGTAAAGACTGGTGATATCTGGACGGACTGAAACAAGGCGGTAGGCCTACTGAACAGACGTGAGATACACACGTGATTGTAAATACTGGAACTTTCAGATTTCAAATATTTTTTTTGAATAGCAATTCAATAGGTGTCATTAAACTGTTAAACAAACAGATTTTAATTGTTTTATTGTATTCATTTCTGTTTTGTGACGGATGGTGATGTAAATATTAGCGAGTAGTAGCAGCTGGTAATGTCAAGATGTTAAGTTTTAAATGTTTATTTTGTGGATTGGTTTAAGAAGTTTTAAAAGATTGTAACAATGTATTTTAGTTTTCACTGAAAACTATTCGAGCTTCGCACGTGTTTGTAGAAGAAACTTGTGTCGAGGCGTTTTAAATGGCACACCTCGTGCGATCTCCACTAGTTTGATTTGCTTTACCTTTAGAACGACTTTATTTTTGGAAAAAGCAGTATAAAGCCCTAATGATTTTAAAAATAATGAAACGCCAAAGCAATGACATAGAAACTATTAATTTAGCAATATTTAAAAGTTTATTTGAAAGGGGTTTTTCTCTAATCATAATCCAATTAAAAATATATTATAAGGTTTTTTTCGTCGTCCAGTGCAAATAGCGGCGAAATACAGACGTAAACATTTCCTGCTTAGAAAAGGTAAAAAACATGTCCGATAGTTACATTCCCTTCGCTAAAAGTGCAAATACAGGAGGCATATTTTTTAAATTTTTTCTTTCCAAATTATGCGTATGTGTTAGTTTGTATTTGTTGACTATTCATTATCACTCTTCTCGTTAATGCAAACATCTCCTGCGAACATTTGCAACCAGGCGGCTCCCTGTTCAACAGCGGAAATAGTTACTCCTGTTGTTGGAGTCCGCGCTGGCGTAGCAGCTAGAGAACGCTTGCCTCTCGCCCAAGGCGAATCGGGTTCCATTCCCGACGGGGCCACCCCAGCGTTTCCACACGTGGCAATCGTGCCGGCGCGATTTCTCGAGGACCTCCCGTTTCCCTCGCCATTGCATTCCGGCTTTGCTCCATACTCGCCTCGCCTCAGGCTATCAAGACATCGTTGTTAAGAGCCGCTCTAACATCTCTCCACTCCACGGTTGTTGTTCGTTGAACCACTAAGCCTACATTACATTAGTCTAGTAGACTATTATTAAGGTTTGCGAGTTAGCTTTATGTAGGCCTATGCCCCTTATATTACACTCGATAGACAACTTGTGCTCAGTGCAGCGGCGTGTGGTGAACTGTTGTAGGGTAGCTGGGCTTTGTTCTATGCTATACCCGATCGTTTGCTAGTTTGTACATCGGCCACTTAAACGTAGTAATGCAGTTGACGTCACAGCACGTCTTAATGGGTGCCTCGCCGCTCTCTCGTGAGTGGCCGCAGTACATTAACTTCCTCCCAGCTCCACTCTAGTCACTGGTTCTTGCTGCGTGCGCCTAGTGTGCACAGCACTGAGCAAGCACCAGCTTACCTTGCAAAACTTCACCATCCACGCGTCACTGGTTAAGTGTACATAACTGAGTGGCAATGAAGGTTGGAACACTTTGCAGGATGTTTTAAGAACTGTTGGTGAAAAAACTCAATAATAACAATTACGTGTAGCGGATAAAAAGGAACACAGGGATGGTAGTGAAGGGGGGTGAAAGCGATAGGTGTTAGTATGGAGAGAAGAGGCGATGCTTGAAGCGACCTCGTAGCCACGGCGACAATAACACAGGCGTGACGAGTGGCTTTGTGCGCGACACGCAGATGCTCGCCGCCTGGACAATGCGCCGGGCACGAGGGGTCCTACTCCGTCGTCGAGGGCCCTCTCGCCCTCCGCCAATGGCGGCCGCCCATCGACCCGCATTNGGCGCGCCGCCCCCGGCTGCTGGCGCCGCCGCTGCTCGCCTGGTACCCGTGGTGCCCGGCGCTGCTGCCTGCTTGGTCGCTGAGGACGGCGCTACCCGGGTAACTTCCCTCCACTTGTCTCGCCCCTCGCGTCTCCGTGCGGATACAGAGTACACAACTACACAGAGGCGAAACGGCGTGGTGGTTACTTTGATATGGTGCGTACCTGTTCTCCGATTGGTTTCGGGAGGCTGCGAAAGGTTTCCCTTTTGACTGCGCTACCTGCTGGCAAGTAAGGTCGTGTTCGAATCCAGCAGCTGGCTTCGTGCCCTTGAAAAGTGGATCCCACATGTGACGTCACATTGCCGCTGTTTGAATTTACAGTAAGGGCGCATCATGCACCCTAGAATGTCCCCTTCAGCCAAGGGAACGAGCGACTCGCCCTTCTCGAGCCATATATTGCTTTCCGATTCGCGACTTCTATATATTTAATTTATTTGTGTTTCGTTTGTGTTTAGCAACACCTCTGCAGGGTCGCAGAAAATACTTGCTAACGTCACAAAGACAAATGTAACTCGCGTAGAGTGAAATTCGAAAGAATAAAACTCGAGGTGGAAATTAACACAGGTGTCCGAATTCATAAATGTCTTTTTCTCATGGAGGGAACAAGCGCTCGTGACACGGGAAGGGATCAAGAGTAATTAAGTGATCAAGGGCACATTGCACTGAAATCGTACAGACTAAGTTACCAGGCGTTGATTGGCGTAAGGGAGTTCCAACATGTTGATGGCCGGTGACGAGGTTTTACTGAAGTGTGCAGCTGGAGTTCGCGGTAGAAGCAGCTATTTTTCCTCTGTTTTCTTAACTACTCTGTGGCCGGACACTGCACCCTTCCTGCTGGGCTGCAACATTGTATAAGATCGATATGAAATCAACATTTGCACCTCAAAAACAGTGTTGCACCACCTGGAATTGTTTGCACATGTTTGCTGGAACAGTCAGCGCATTACAAAAATACATTCATTCGGTCTGGCGTGGTATTCTGTACATACAATGTGAATTATCCCGCAATTCCTCTTTGGGTGTGAGCAACAGAATAACTCAGAAATACCGGTGGTGCAAAATGTTTTTTGAGGCGTGTAGTTCAACCGTCCTTCCTATCGTCTTTGTTTCGTGTAAAACACTGCACAACATTATGCAAATCGTCCATTTTAATCCGTTTGTCTATGTAATGTTCAGGAAACGTGGGTCAACAACANATATGAAATCAACATTTGCACCTCAAAAACAGTGTTGCACCACCTGGAATTGTTTGCACATGTTTGCTGGAACAGTGAGAGCATTACAAAAATACATTCATTCGGTCTGGCGTGGTATTCTGTACAGACAATGTGAATTATCCCGCAATTCCTCTTTGGGTGTGAGCAACAGACTAACTCAGAAATACTGGTGGTGCAAAACTTTTTTTGAGGCGTGTAGTTCAACCGTCCTTCCTATCGTCTTTGTTTCGTGTAAAACACTGCACAACATTATGCAAATCGTCCATTTTAATCCGTTTGTCTATGTAATGCTCAGGAAACGTGGGTCAACAACAGTTCTACCGATAGTGAGCTGTGGATGTGAGAATGTGTAATTAACGGTGTAGCTATATGCATACTATTAGTGCCACTAATCTGTTATTCGTAACGTGCGTCGCGAATATTGTTTTTTCTTGTGAATGCATTTGCAATGTCATTGGTCATTGTTGGTTATACCGAGCCGTTAGTCAATAGCATCTAAGTTGTAACAAAATGTCTAGATCGTAGTTTACTAACAGTAAGCTTTTCTGTTTCGTTGTTTAGTATAATCATACCAGGGTTTGTATAATTTCGGGATCTAAGTCGCATAATATTAAACAAATTACTGGCAGTCCTGCCTTCCTGGCACCGCTATACACCTAGAAGGAGCCCCGTGCCGAAGTGTCCTGTCAAACATCAATTATAAAGTCTTCCCCATGTGCGGTAGGTAATACTTAGATATTTTACAATTTCGTGTTAGTCTATTTCTAGGCGTCACGCATGATCGCATCGCCTTGTTCTCCAGGCGTTGTACGCCGCAACGTTTAACACAATTATTTTANGTAAGCTTTTCTGTTTCGTTGTTTAGTATAATCATACCAGGGTTTGTATAATTTCGGGATCTAAGTCGCATAATATAAAACAAATTACTGGCAGTCCTGCCTTCCTGGCACCGCTATACACCTAGAAGGAGCCCCGTGCCGAAGTGTCCTGTCAAAAATTAATTCTAAACTCTTCCCCATGTGCGGTAGGCAATACTTAGATATTGTACAATTTCGTGTTAGTCTATTTCTAGGCGTCACGCATGATCGCATCGCCTTGTTCTCCAGGCGTTGTACGCCGCAACGTTTAACACAATTATTTTATTTGAAAATACGTTTCCGGATATAAGTATATAGGGCTGTTGTGTTACTATTGGTCCAAAAAAAATTATGCCTAGAGTTTGGGCAAGGAGTTTCCTATCAGATGCTATGTTCGACGCCCTCTGGCAGGTAGTTGACCATCACCACGTTAGGCATTTTCCTTTCTCATGCGGTATGAATTCGCAGCACACGTTATTTAGTTTCTGTGCATTTGGGTGGTTCTGTGTCCTGGTCAAGACGCTAAATTGTTCGTGCTACCTCCATCGTGCTGATGGAGGTAGCCCATTTAGCGTATTCGAGGCTCATAAGCGTTTGACAGCTAAGGGTAATTAAGGTGCGCGAACAGATATTCAATGCGCTGAACTGACATGAAGTATTTTTCTCACCTTGCTTCTCTTTAAGCCTTTTTAGTAGTGACCCTATAATTTTATTGTGTAATAATAAATGCAAACTTCTGCTCCGTATCTCTATGGTATAATAGGTCTAAAGAGCGTTTACTGAAAGTTTCATACCTACACTCTAAACTATAATCTGTGATATCAATCAGTGAATTAATATTCACTGAAAGTCTGTCGATAAGCTACTGCCGACTGTCAAATAAAGGAAATTAACTGGGAACAAGTAAGTTACGGAAGTGTAATTCTCGACATTCAGTGGGAATCACAAATAAATCAGTGAAATTCAAACATCATATTAATTAGTTATCAGGAAATGATTATTAGTAGCAAATTATTTATTATTTGCACTGTTTTGGCTCAATTATTACTGTTTCTGATTTGGAGTTTACAAATAATTGCGAAACACTCGTATTATCCCATTCTCCAAACTAAAAAGAAAAATACTTGCAAGAGCTGGAAACAGAAATCGGAAACAAATATCCCAGACGTGAAAAATTTCTCATTATTTCCAAGCATACACCGATAAAAAATACTGAACAGTTTTCAAATGGCAACTATACAATTAAACCTCTGCTCTTTGTTTGGAGGTTGGGCAGACGTGTTTTGTTGGTCTCAAAAATAGGTGCTGGGGAACTCTTTTGAGTTGGTCAACAGGCTCAGAATGTGCTTGGATTGGCGGATTTAGCTTACTTTAAACAGTTACGTAACCCCGAGTTTGTGTACTAAAATGATGACACATTTGGTAACTTAACGCATGAAATCGCTAAATATCTACCACATCGAGTTAACCTTCAAAGTGCCCAAGCAATTACTTTTAGGAGGTGTAGTATACGGAAGTTTTTTTTGCGCTGTACTTAGTATTACTTAGTAAACGAGGTCTTGAAGTTGAGACCATTAATATACAGCACGTTTTTGAAGACCACCGGTAAATTCCGGCAGGTTATTACTCACAAATATATAAGACGAAAATGCATTTACAATTTTCCCGTAAANTGTGCTTGGATTGGCGGATTTAGCTTACTTTAAACAGTTACGTAACCCCGAGTTTGTGTACTAAAATGATGACACATTTGGTAACTTAACGCATGAAATCGCTAAATATCTACCACGTCGAGTTAACCTTCAAAGTGCCCAAGCAATTAATTTTAGGAGGTGTAGTATACGGAAGTTTTTTTTGCGCGGTACTTAGTATTACTTAGTAAACGAGGTCTTGAAGTTGAGACCATTAATATACAGCACGTTTTTGAAGACCACCGGTAAATTCCGGCAGGTTATTACTCACAAATATATAAGACGAAAATGCATTTACAATTTTCCCGTAAAGTTATTTTTAAGGAAGCTCTGCTCCCCCACAAAATCTTAATTTAAAATGCCTTCTGGGGTAATGTGTGTTGCCATACCTATCAGGCAACAAACATTTTGTTTTGAGAGTTACGCGTCGATTTCTCGATAACTATTTACCTGAGAGTGTTCTTACAGGACGACCGTTTTGTTTGGTTAACTCACACGTGCTGATTCATAAAATGTCTTGTAAAAACCGTGTACATCTTAGGATTACATAGTTTAATCCAAAAATAACATGCCAAACCCCACTTTAACCACGAAGGGGGATAATGTTGCCAACCGCGTTTTCGGAGGTGTAAGATATCCATTCTTTAAAACGCCATCACCGATTTGTTCCTTATAAGCAAGTGGTTTCAGATATTTTGAACGGAAAGCATTTTAAAATTCGATTTTTGGGGGTGCATACCGCCCTTAATAACTACTTTAGTGGAAAGAAATGGTACATATATTTTCTTCGTCTTATTTTTTCGTTAGGAATAACCTGTTGGAGTTTGTCGGAGCTGTTGAAAAACTTTGTGTTTTATTGATATTATTGACAGCAGTTGTTAATGAGACTAGGGAATTTGCCTAGTGTCAACAGCGAATGTTGTCTCCTATCACGTTATTTGAAGCCGTTGTACACTATGTACAGTGTATTTACGTCATTAAATCTGCTTCCTGCGCGACTTCCGATATATAAGAGACCCGGAAATTTCGCGGTCTCATTTGGCAGCAAGCTAGACTCCATAAAACTTCGCGTAGTCGAGCCTCAGTTCGTTGTTCATTGGTCAACGCCCCAGTTTTACCACAGAGCAAGTAGCACGGGATTCGGTCCTTATTCTCTTGCATGTTTGTTATTGGCCCAAATTCGCCCCGGGTGTGACTTACAAACTAAACTGCAATCCAATTGATAAACCAAGTCATACGTACATGTGTTCCAAGTATAGCTTATCCTCAAATGAATCCGCGAAATATCCGGGTCTCTACCAATAAACCACCATGCTTGAAAGAGTTGAGTTGTAAGGATCAGTGGAGTTCTGTTTAAATTTTTCGCAATAACTAAATTTTCTGTCTAATATCAGCGCCATTTATTTTTATTTTATAATAGCCTATAGAACTATCATGCACAGAAAAAAGTATAATGTTGCTGCAACAAAAAAATACTATTGAATCATTTCTTTAATCGTTTATCTTGTATTAACGTTAATGATGTTGTGACAAAGTTACTTAATGTTAACCATTTACAGAGTCTTATATTCCTGTAATGCAAACATACTGTTTTAGTGTTAATGATAACAAAGTCTCCAAGCCAATATTTCCCAAAGTATGGGTCGTGACCCACTGGTGGGTCGTANTGCATGAGTTATTAATGTTATAATTTAGAACCTACACACATGCAATGCCACTGTCAATCAGACGTAAAATACTACGCAGAGTGCGCAGTGACAAGAATTGAAATGGACACTAAAGCTGTAATGGGAATAAATATAAAACAAATGTATTCATTGTATTGACAAATCTGATTCCTTGCAAAAAAAATGATTTTTAAAGTAAATTAGAAATATAACACATTGTGTAATGCTGTTTGATTAGGTATCTTTTTAATTAAAATTGTCCTTTAATACTTCAACTTTTTAAACTATTTTATTAATCCTACTACCCTTTACTTCCTTACGCTACGTAAGAAATAAAATGTGAACATGATGGAACAGCGAAACGGTACGTTTCTCGCATAAGGCGTTAAAGTGGGTCCTGAACTTTGGTATTTTTATTAATGGGTTGCGGTTCATAGAACTTTGGGAATCTCTGCTCTAAGTAATGTCGTCGCAACCAAAAGTTGTATTACGCTAAAATTAACACAAAGAACAAAATATTTTGTTTTACTGCGACATTAAAAAAATTGTCCAACCAACACAATGTTACTCTGACTTGGCGTTGTAAAAATGGCGTATAAATAGTGAACAGCGATAACCTCGTAAAATGAAACCACTGTATTTAAATTTTAAAGCAGAGTATGAAAAACTAAATGCAGTTTAGATCAGCTCTCAAGCCTTGCAAAGCATTTAACGTGTGCCAAATATACATATATTTCTAGAGCATAAAGTATTTCCATATATTACTGTGGAGAAGTTGGTAGGACGCCGGGTTAAGTGGAATGCGTCGCGCACTCAGGAAATGGTTTCAACTTCCTTTCCTGCCATTTTTTTTTTCCGTTAGTAATATTTATTTTTGTGACAAAATAATTGTACTTATTTATTTTACACTGAAATGTTTATTTAAAAAAAGTACAGTAAGATTTTTAACACAAATGTTAACATCTATGCATAGGGACAATGATATTTCGCGAAAATATTTCGAGACAAGATGGAGTTCAAAGCACTGTAGGGTCATCCAGCTTCTTTGATTGGCTAAAAAATGTTCTGGCCCGTGTTAACTGTTTGCGCACGAATCACGAAGGTTCAGTGTCGGAGTTACTTAGTCCTGAGTGGCTTGGTCAAAGATGGACACGGCACCAGCAGCCAATGAAGGTATAACAACAGCTGAGGTGTGTATATAGTATTGAAGTCTACTGTGTGCTCCGATTTTTACGCGAAAAGTCACTGGCCCTACTTATTGCAAACATAACAGAAATTTACATGTGTTTGAAGTCTAGTTTGTCCTAAAATGTATTCACGAAATTTTCCAGTCCATCGCTGTTGTATGTTAGGCATCTTCTCTGTGTTTGAAACTATTTTCCCCATTTGAGCGGACCTATCCCTGATCTGTATGGAAAGATCAAAGGCGTGTCAAAAAACACGTCATCAGTGACGAATGTCATAAAACGAATCCACATGTTTCTCAAGTGTATCTACGTGCGAAATATTTTAGCTAAAAACACCATCCATCATTATCGAACCTTTATTAGTAACATGGGAATTGTTCTTTTTTGCGTCAGAATTATTGAGCCAGTCTCAAAATTTTTACAGTTGAGAAAATGTTTTAAATATACCTTATATCATGCTCATGAAATACCGTGATTTTTATTGGTGGTATATTTGACTCCAAGTTGTTTTTAGGCGCTGTTAATTTTGCTCTTAGATTACAATCCGTTTGAAAGTATATCTGTAGGCTAGTAATGAACACACAACAGATAGAGTCGCAAAAAAAAGAAACTTGAAATAATTTAGCATAAACTTAGCGCCNTCTTAGATTACAATCAGTTTGAAAGTATATCTGTAGGCTAGTAATGAACACACAACAGATAGAGTCGCAAAAAAAATAAACTTGAAATAATTTAGCATAAACTTAGCGTCCAATAAAAATAAGAATAAGTTGAAATTATTTTGGGTAAACTTACTGTTTAATCAAAATAAAAATGTACGTACATTNCCAATAAAAATAAGAATAAGTTGAAATTATTTTGGGTAAACTTACTGTTTAATCAAAATAAAAATGTACGTACATTATAACAAAGACCAAAGACACAATTTGCGATTATTCCACGCTATTGCAACTAACGATGATAAAATTTCTTCGTGGAGAAACCAAACCGTGTTTTTTGAAACGNATTCCACGCTATTGCAACTAACGATGATAAAATTTCTTCGTGGAGAAACCAAACCGTGTTTTTTGAAACGGCACTTGGGATGACATCATTACCACTTTCAGAAACATAACGTGCAATTGTATACCAGAACAGTATTTTTTTTTTTTTAAATTTTTGGTAAAACTTACTCTCTATGGAAAAGTTAATCACGATTACCATCCGAATGTGGTAATTTCGCTATGCATTTAAATTCTTTTGAAAAAAATTGTAGGAGCCGTTATGGGTGTTAGCTTGTTTGAGAAAAATCGTCGCAGTTTCTTTCCTGACTGGGCCAATCAGAATTAGGTAACTCCGACATTGAGCGTCCATGATTGGTGGGCACACACCTGCAATGCGTGACAGTTAAAATTAATCCAATCACGAAAGCTGATATAAGCTCTAGTGTTTTGGAGTAGCTTACAAGTTGTCCTGAAATCGTTTCTCGAAAAACAGGTTGGCCCTACTGAAGGGTATAGGCTATTCACGGTAAAGTGAGCAGACTTGAAAGCCCTCTCTTTTGGAATAATAGTCAATAACTATATTCTTTTTTAGCCTTAGACGTTAACTTCCGAATACGGTGGAGTATACACACTGTGATTATTACTTACACCGCAATATCTATTAAAAAAGGTAGTTAAATGACAAAATATGGCAGAAAGGAAAAAAAAAAAACTAGGTCCTCAAATGTGCCCATTTACCGTGAACAGTCTACAAGCTTTGTGTTTGCGAACGAAATGTAGATCGAAGTGTAACTGAGCGTCTGTCATTTAGTAGATTGTTCAGCTTAATCGGCACATCCTGGATAAATAAAAAACGGTGTCTCGTGAGGACAATTGCAATTGCTGACAGACACTGTATACACTATTAAACAAAAAAAAAAAATTAAGATTTTTTTTTTGTAAATCGCTTATCTAAAGTTTTTATTTCAAACTTTATTTTCCTTGGTGTGATGTGAGTCCTAGCTCTAAAATATCTCAGGTATTACTTATATTATTTTCCTAGGATGTAGAATTCAATAACTACATATTTGTAAATTTTTTGTAGTTGTGCTATTATTATGGCGGTAGGCCTATAATCTGCGCACGCCATAATAACCAATTAAAATGTTTCAAGACCAAATAGTAGGGCCTATATGTGTTTGCGAAGGTATTTCAAGGCAAGACATAGGCTGTTTTAAAACGTTCGACGTCTTTTAACTTTCACAATTTTATTTGACAATTAAGCTTAGCTGCTCGCACGCAAACCGTATTCAGGCTCACTATTTTTCATGTCTCGTGACGTAGTCGGCAAAGTTATATCTAGGAAAAGTAATCACAGCATAAAAAATAGGCGTAACATTTATAATATTTACTTGCATAAGGTACATGCTACAGTACGGTATATCGCATACTGACCACTTGAATTCATTAATATGAGGAGGGGATTTTACAATATAAAGGGTTTTAGACCCTTTTATTATGTCAGTCCTTAATATCAGCCACTTAAATTGAATTACGCATAAAAAACTTAATGTCACCTAATTACTTTATCCAAGTGACTACTATCATTATGCTACAGTGTTAAAAGTTCCATACATTCACGGAAATGTTTTACGTAAGTAAGTAAGTATATACTTTAAATACGGAAGACACTCCGTAATGACGAAAAACAAAAAAGAGGCNCGCATACTGACCACTTGAATTCATTAATATGAGGAGGGGATTTTACAATATAAAGGGTTTTAGACCCTTTTATTACGCCAGTCCTTAATCTCAGTCACTTAAATTGAATTACGCATAAAAAACTTAATGTCACCTAATTACTTTATCCAAGTGACTACTATCATTATGCTACAGTGTTAAAAAGTTCCATACATTCACGGACATGTTTTACGTAAGTAAGTAAGTATATACTTTAAATACGGAAGACACTCCGTAATGACGAAAAACAAAAAAGAGGCNATGTTTTACGTAAGTAAGTAAGTATATACTTTAAATACGGAAGACACTCCGTAATGACGAAAAACAAAAAAGAGGCCCATATATACAAAATACGGAATCACTATGTTTCGGAAACGAACAATGCCGAAGCTACACGGAACCCTTTTCATCGCTATAACAAGAACATTATCGTTAATGCAGCAGTTAGGAATTTTCTTGCGACTTAAACCTGTTTCTTAAAACATAAAAAATAAGCACAAGCCACCCGAAACTAACATTTACAACGCTCAGACATTTCTAAAAACTGAAACGTTTCGTGTGGTAAGTCAAGCAAATAACATATTCGTAACGTTATTTTAATATTACACTAGGCATGGCAAACGAATAATTAGTCTTGGTCATAAATTCACATATTTTGATTCGTGTTCAAATCATTCTCCAGTACAAAATATTTTAACATTTTAAAATTTTTTATACAGTTTTTTAACCGCACATATAGCAAAAATTAAACTCCCCCCCCCCATAATCCCTTTTTACAAACAAAAATTCAGAATTCAACTAGCTAATTTACGGAAAGGTATTCCGTGAATTCACGGAAAGTTCTGTGGATTTTATGGGGATACAGTTATTGAAGAAAACGCAGTATCCATAGTTTTACGAAGATTTCTGAATAATTTTTTACCAATAGGCCACGTTTCTGTAACTTCGCGGNAAACGCAGTATCCATAGTTTTACGAAGATTTCTGAATAATTTTTTACCAATAGGCCACGTTTCTGTAACTTCGCGGAATATTTTCCTATACCTATTCAATTTTTCGAATTAATGTATAAGTGAGATATACATACAACTACGAAACAGGTATATTTTTATGGACAGTCTATACATCATTTGCGTACTTCATAGCAATACCCTCCAAAATTTGTGCATGATAACTTCATTTTACAAATGAAGTTATTAGCTACTATTCTGGTCCCGAAAAAATGCTTTGTTGTGACTAGAAAATATAAGTTAGCCCTATTTTATTACCAAAATAACAAAAGTACGTGCTATTTGTCATTATAAATATAATTTTACAGCAACTCGTAATAATGTTTGTTACGTATACCAACAAAATTTTGTGATGTCTGTTTCGACAAAATATATTTCCAGTGCCTGTACTTTCTTTGTGGTTGGTAGCATTCTAGCAGCTCTAAGTAACAATTTTCTGAATCAGCATTTTGTAAATATAGCTTCACATATTGTATTATAATAATACTGTTTCAGTAACGACGATTAAAGAGTATTTTATTACAAAACTTAATTTCTATACTATAAAAATATATCTAAAAAAGAAAAAAAGAAATCGGCAAATACCTTCCGTAACGCAGAAACACTTCAATGACTTAAAAATGTATATCGCTTGCAACAGGAAACCGAAAATATTGGTTCATGTAATTAAAAAAAAAAGTTTCGCTACCTTTACGCGTGCAAATCCTCTACTGTCTCAAGCTAATGTATATTTCTATCGATAACCGCTAATGTCTCGCTCTATAACGAGAAATATACATTATTTAATTTTGCTTTTGATATAATATGTNCTATAACGAGAAATATAAATTATTTAATTTTGCTTTTGATATATAATATATTACAAGAACATGACGAAAATACTGTTTTGAGCCTTTTACTCTTTGATTTAATACTACGTAATCATGATTAAATTATATGAGTTTGTGTGATATTTGTGCTGGCAAATTTGTAGGAAGTTCTACGTAATTCACAGAAATTTCGTGACTGAGATAATGAAGTGCCATTGCACCAAAAACGTATTTTTAATGACATTTACAAAATATTTCGTGATGTTTACAAAATAGGCTTGGCTATGAATCACAACATTTCAATGAATCAATGTTCTTTAAGTCCGCTTGTCTTACATTGTTGCCTTGGTACTACAGCTAAATCAGAACTCGTGTTACTGAAGCACATTTACTTAGGGTTATCGTAATATACATTGCACGTTAGCACTGAACTGTTAAGGAAAAAACATATATTGTAATAAACGCCACCACTGCGTTACTTTAAAATTTTTCTAAATAGTGAAGTGTTGAAATTTTCTTAAAAACTATTCCAATGTAATGACTTAAAAAACATTTTCCTTAATTGTACGGTAAAATTCAGGTAAATTTATTTCCAGAAGTGCCAGTAAACTCNACTGTTAAGGAAAAAACATATATTGTAATAAACGCCACCACTGCGTTACTTTAAAATTTTTCTAAATAGTGAAGTATTGAAATTTTCTTAAAAACTATTCCAATGCAATGACTTAAAAAACATTTTCCTTAATTGTACGGTAAAATTCAGGTAAATTTATTTCCAGAAGTGCCAGTAAACTCNAATGACTTAAAAAACATTTTCCTTAATTGTACGGTAAAATTCAGGTAAATTTATTTCCAGAAGTGCCAGTAAACTCTCCGCAAAATTACGGACACATTTATTTTCAAAAATGGATTTTCTGCACTCTTAAAAGTTTTTTTTGCACTTTTACAAGAAAATCTTTGGAAACCCAGTTGCCAAGACAATCCTTTGTAAAACTACAAGAGTATTCTTGTAAAATCTGCAAAATATATATTTGTAATATTACAAATGATAGCTTTGTATTACAACTTACATAATAGAGAAGTGTACATAAAATTATTTTTTCTTCTAGAAAACAAATATGTTGAATTAATAACAGAGAATAACTAATAACAATATTTCAAAATGTAATTTACGCAAGAAAAAAAAATACACTTTCGCCAACACGGGGACTAGAACCTACACTNTAACAATATTTCAAAATGTAATTTACGCAAGAAAAAAAAATACACTTTCGCCAACACGGGGACTAGAACCTACACTCCTTGTTGTATAAGCCGACACCCTTAACCAGAATACCAACTTAACTTACGGGTGTAACTTTTATTTTTAAAATATATAACACTAACGTACCTACAACACATTAATGAAGCTATTTGGTTAAGAAGAATAGATACATTTATTTCATTCTAAGTGTTATTGAGTTAAGATAATTGGACGGCTCTTAACTAGTTATTGAGAGCCGATTTAAGAGTTCTGTGTAGCTATGAAACATTAGCAGTTAATGAATAATAAGGTCACGTTTTATTGAAATTGTCGTTTCATTATGATTATTAGAGTTGTTTTAAGAGTTTTACCTTTTAAAAACTTGCAGTAAATTTCTTTTTGCACGCAACTACACTTTACATCACCCACAGTTTTTGCACAAACAGCTATATACGGTTTTACGTTATAGAGTATCCGCCATTTTGCTGAACCTCGTGGATACGGGTCAGTATAGTACAAACGAGTAATTTTACAAGAGAAATCTTTGTACTCCTATAAGCATTTGTAAAATTAGAAACAATTTCTCAGTAAAAGTTACATTTTTTTTTTTTAAAGTGTGTGAATTTCACAGAACCTCTACGTTAATTTCCTGGTTAGTCTTCTGTATTTCCAACTTTAAAAGAAGAAATAATGACAAAACAATTAATTTTCGTTATGCGTGTGTCATACTGTGTATAAAAATATATTTAAAAATGTTAAAATATTTTACATTTGAGTGAGATTTACATTTAGTCAAAAAAATCGGAGTCTGTGACTCTAGCCGCCCGCCTACAATCTCACACCAGAATTTAGAGTATAACTTTGGTATTACTACTAGCCACATAAGTAACTTTTTCAGTTTCTATTAAAGTTAGTGTATGTTAAGTGTTGCTGAATGTTACCTCTACAGACGCCTGATGCTACTTATTGTTTTAGTGGCGTGGATAACCTAACTGCCACTGGAAAGATAATTTTCTGGTTACAGTGGCGAAGAATAATTCTTTGTACACTCGGCATTGTTCGTTCCCGAAACTCAAAGCCATAGGAAATACTGAGACTGTCCGTATTTTGTATTTACGGGAGCTCAGTTTCGTTTTTCGTCATTGATGAAGATTTCGTTTCCGTATATTTATTGTACATTTCCGTTAATATACGGGCATTTTTTATGGTGAAATTGTTTCGCGACAAATTTAAATTCATATATCTACGGAAAGTTACAAAAACTACCCGTGCATTCGGTTCGGTTTTGGACGGGATGGGGCCACGGTGGTGTAGCGGTTAGACTATTTGCCTCCCACCTAGGCGAATCGGGTTCGATTCCCGGCGGGGTTGCTCCCGAATTTTCGCCGCTGGTCGGCGGGTTTTCTCAGGGGTCTCTAGTTTCCCCCGTCCTTGCATTCCGGCTCTGCTCCATACTCTCCTTGATCCACTCTCATTGGCTCTGAAGACTTAGATGCTATGAGCAGCCCAAATACCTTCGCTCACTCGTACGGGATGTTCGCATTCTGGACGAGTAACGCGGGTTAGTTCGCACACGTGGCGGAGGGATACGCAGCGGGCAGAGGAGGACCTCGTGAAGTGGTCGACCAGCCACGACACGTGGTCGTGGGTTGGAGAGGCTCGGAGTTGTCCACAAACACGCGCGGGTTCGTAGAGAGGTTCGTTCTCCTGGATTAGCGACACTTCAGAGTGCGGCGCGCTATCTGACAGCACCACTCGTGCGTCCGAACACGACTCCACTCATGGGCTCTCCTAACAACTGCAGCGAGTATCCGTTATTTCCTCTTGTGCGCCGAGGTTAATCAGAACGTAAAACCCGTTCAGTGCCTGTGTCCTTGCGCAGGAAATAGACCTGTTGCATTTGTAGTTGTGCAAAAACACGATTTGTAGAGCTACAGAAAAATTATTGCAGTAATACAGACACTTGTAAAATATACAAGTTTTAACTTGTAATCAGTAGTGAAACTCTTTTTTTCTAAGATGACAAAAAATAATTGTGTGTGACCGAGGCCATGTTGCGCGTGAATGATTTTTATGGTCGGCACTGTACACAACCATAAATCAGTGGCCGGAGTTTTGAGCATTTCCACTGATTTTAGAAATGTGATTTATGATTTTTTGAAGTTGCTGCCCTCTCATCTGTGAATTGTCAATGTTGACATCAACTAACACACAGTAATTTTTTCACTGGTTACGAGAAGTACGCTTGACCCTAGTACAGCACATCTGAAAATTAAACTATTGCAATACTCGGAGTCCAAAATTAATTTGGGACTGAATAGGTTAATCTAAATCTCGCTTAGCGCAACTAACCACAACCGTATTCAGCTACGTAAACTACTTAAACTACGATGCAACCTACTTTGGTATAAGGAGAGTAGGCGAAAAATCTATTCCTGGTAAGGACATTTTGATTTCGGTTCTCCGTGGCCGTTGTCACTTCCTCCCTCGTTGTTGATTGTCAGAAGCAATTATTATTTTATAATAATTTCTTTGTCGAAAAAAAAAAAAAACGTAAGACCTTTATTGTTCATTAAAGTCACTTTGACGAAGCTATGGTCGCGGGAACACAATATCGCTAGATCTATTTGCGTGTAAGTTTTCAGACAGAACCTGGGGAAATGTATTTGCGACGTCAGTTGCCAACCCGGTAGGAAAACAACCTGCGAAATATCTGAAGTTCTGCGAAAATTAAGAACGGACGATTCATCGAGAAAAAAAATAAACTCTTGTGAACTCGTGTTGCTCCTTGTTGATGCAGTTCTGTGTACCGCGTCTGTCTGCCAAGGTTGTTGTTTCCACAGACAATGCGATATGAATTATTTTTGTTTCACTTCCAGGCAGTTAAGGCGGTTGCTTGTCTAACGTGTGAGTTGCGGTGCAGCTTGTTTGAAACAGGTTTTCTTTTTTACGTAACTACCAAACGTTTTTTAAATATTTTTACCTTCGGTGAATAAAGATGCAACAGAGGAGGATGGCATGGGACTTTTAAAATATCACACACGCTACAAATATTATTCTGAAGCCGTTCCTACATCGTTAAAATGGCTTTTTTCCAGACTGCTGTATCTTAAAACACTCAACCCAGAGACGAGCGGAACTACGATAGGAACGTGTGTCGAACTCTGCCGTAGACTTCCCAACACGAAAGTGACTAAAGTCGCCGTCTCTGAAGTCCCTCGGGCACATCCACGGGCGCACGCAACACGACGAGAACTCTTGCACGCCAGTTCAGAGCCTCTTGCGTAGCGGAAACGGCGCACTAGACGCGCGTGACCAGCGATGCGTATCGCTCACGCATTTCGCTGTCTGAATAAGCGGGAATAGCTCAGCACCGCTGTGTGTGCGGCGCGACCTAAGGCGATGTGTGTTCGCCGTGCTGCGCGTGCGCAATAGCAGGGACTGCGATGAAAAATAGAGCGTGTCGTGTTTATCGTCTTTGAAATTATTTGATTAGGGTGAAAAAGCTAAAATTAAATTATTTGATTAGGGTGAAAAAGCTAAAATGAAATTATTTGATTAGGGTGAATAAGGTAAAATGAAATTATTTGATTAGGGTGAAAAAGCTAAAATTAAATCATTTGATTAGGGTGAAAAAGCTAAAATGAAAATGTTATATAAATTAATTTAAACTAACGGAATACTTGAATAAAATATCATTTTGATGTAATAAAATCATAGCAATAGCAATCGTCTCTGCTATTCTTGGTTGCCGTTGTTATGGGCGCAGTAACACTTAAAAAGTTTAATCATTGCATTAAGTTAGAATGTATGAAGTGTGTGCCGAGTGGGATGGCAACGTACTTCAAAAATATTCACTTGGAATTGGAACGAAAAAAAAAAAACAAATAACTGAGTCTCTGTAACATCCAAAACTCTGGGAAGGCAACTTATGCCCAGTTGGGGAAGAGATGTGATGGCAATTACCTGCCCATATTCATGGTAATCATTCTCACACATACCGAGAGAAATTCACGAGTGTTTATTCGCGTAGTGATGTTATGCAGGCAATTTAACACACTTTCACGAACTACGTTATCGGATAGGCCTAGTTATTGTTCGTCCACTGTTAAACGTTTCCGTAAATTGCTGCAGTCTTTCTTGGAAACGTGCCTTCTGTGAACGGGAACGATTTCGTAAGTATAAAACTCAAAACCGGTCTCCTAGAAAATACGCGCTCTAAGAAATTATTCGCAGATTTACTAAATCGGTGTATTCGTATATGTTGCATTGAAAAAAAAATAGTCTGTGGCATCAAGGAAGTCTTTTGTTGGTATCCAAAATAAACTTTTAGTGGCTATAAATGGTTAGTGATGACAACTAAAAAATTTAATTTTCCCCCACAAACCAAATTTGATAGGGTGAATACCAACAAAAACATGTGTGATCCACGCACAAAATATTTTTTCAGTGACCCGTGGCAGTGTTTGCATTACGTAGTTTATATTTGAATGAGTGATTTAATGGTGGATGGTCTGACCAAATTTAAAATCAACCTTTGGTAAAAATACAGTAATTTCTGCATTGGCCTAGAATGACTGTCGTTGGTACATATTGTTACGAAAAATCCAACTATTACTATTACAGTAGTGTTCATTGCTACATGCATAATGCAAAAGGAAATCAATTTACTCTGCATCTATAGATTGAACGTCANATTACAGTAGTGTTCATTGCTACATGCATAATGCAAAAGGAAATCAATTTACTCTGCATCTATAGATTGAACGTCACAGTAAGACTACTTTACGTCACGACTACTTTTCTCATTCATTGACAACGTTACTGAAAGAAAGCCTTAATTTTTACTATCGGCGGATGAACACACGCAATGTACTGCAAGCCGTGTCAGGAAACGAATGGCCCAATCACAAAAGTGACGAGAATGTACATGTTTTTGAAGACTATCCTAGCATCACCTGAACTCGCCAAATTCCTGGGTCTCTACAAACGGAGTAAAAAAATATTTTTTCGTGTTAATAAACACGTAAAAATGCAACCCGGAAATTNCGCCAAATTCCTGGGTCTCTACAAACGGAGTAAAAAAATATTTTTTCGTGTTAATAAACACGTAAAAATGCAACCCGGAAATTTTACTTCGGCTACGCGATTCTGATACTAGTAAACCCATGCCATATTCGTCGCTTACTTCCGCGGAAGAACGTGTATTATTTTTTTAGGAGCTGGCAGTAATTGCGTGTTTTCGCATTGAGAAAGAAGCTGTTTTTTTTAATGCGCATGCGCGTACATGTATGTCAGACACGCCACCNCGTACATGTATGTCGGACACGCCATCTCGGCAATCTTATCTTTGGCGATCTTATGGGGATAGTTGCGTCCAAGGGCAGTTGCGTAACGACCCCTGCGTGGCGCCTGTGTCACGTGGGCGCATCGGCAACAAGATAAGATACTGCCAGCGACCACCGATGATAGCCTAATTGCTTATTGATGGACAGCAGACCCGTCTCGTGCTCATACAGCTAAAACTGGCGATTCATTCGCGAAATCTTCAGTGTGTAAACTGCAAAGTTTCCTCTGGTTGACCGCCATCACCATCTGGAGATATTATCTCCTGTCTGATCAGCCGCTCATTCTCGGAGGGACAGTTTTATTTATTCGTTTCCATGTAAAGAATAATACAACTAGTTATAATTTTGACGTAAAATCAGGGGCGTNAAGAGAATTGGGCGCCCCTGATACTGTAAATTGTGCCCCTCCCCAAAAATTTGTTTTAAAATCAGTTATGGATGTATTTACACACACACACACACATTGCTCATATCTATTTACGTATATTGACACAAAATACTGATACCAGCATAAATATTACTATTTAATATCATCATTGATCTACATGTTTAGTTACTACCGTATAAGTGAAGTCAAGTGAAGAGATTTGGGTAGCTCTTAACAGCGAGGTCTTGAGAGCCGATGAGGATGATTGAGGTATGGAGCAACGCCGGAATGAAAAGGCGGGGGAAACGGGAGATCCCCGAGAAAACCCACCGACCAGAGGCATCGTCCGGCACGATTCCCACATGCGCAAATACGGTCACCCGGCCGGGGATTGAACCCGACAAGCAGGCTAACCGCTCAGCCACCACGGCCCCAGTTACTATACGTGGAGTGTGAACTTTATTTACATCGTTTTCTTGTATTGTTCCCTCGGAAAAGTCTTTGGGGCCCCCTAGTGAGAATGAAATAAAAAAGGAGGGCAAATGCCCCCTTTCCGGTGCCTGTGTTGTTAAAATTATGTAATAATATTTAATTGCCTGGATATATTAGTTGGGGCACCTGATGTTTGCCAAGATATTTGCATACGGGTTAAACTTCAATATCCTATACGTGCACCCCTGAAGTTTCGCTTTGGTTATTGGTCGCGCATTTTCGTGAGAAGACTTCGTGTTATTTGACTGGGCTAATCAAGATTAGGTTACTACGGATTCTGAACGCCTGCGATTCGCGGCGTGGATCTCAGTCGAAGTGTTTTGGAACAGGCCTACAACTACATAGGAACTCCTTTTGCAAAAATCGGGTGTAATTAACAAGTCATTAGCAAGTCATCAGTTGAGCAGTTAACTTCAAAATTTCTCTTCTTTCTTGCGGAATCTGTTTTGTGAGATGATTCAAGTGAACATCCTCGGNTGAGCAGTTAACTTCAAAATTTCTCTTCTTTCTTGCGGAATCTGTTTTGTGAGATGATTCAAGTGAACATCCTCGGTCCTGGAGTTTAGCTTTAGTTTCTTTGTAACAGCTATCTTTCTGGATGTCTATTGGCATTCCAGACTTTGTCATTCCTCTTCCTTTTTTTCTTTTGTGGTTTTCCTTATATGATCCTCCGACGCTGTAAGCAATTCATACGCACTCGGTTACTCAACAAAGATGTTCTCCTCGTCGTTATCATCACCCTTAGTTTCCTTTCCTCTCGTACCCTCAACACTCCTTTGTTCTCTCCACCCATTTATTTTTATCAGTACTTCTTCGTGGTAATTTAAAATGAAGGCTGATAAATATATATATTACTATCCAAGGTCTTATTTAGTTATTTACATAAATGTTGGTTAGCATCTTTCTGGACATTTTACAGATGTTATGCACTATGCATGGATTTTCCATCATGCAGGCCTACATTTTCGATATCTTTGGAAATGCGGATTTCACCGCATTTATTGTAGCGAGGAAAATTATATTTCCTCTGTGGGAGCGTAAAATTGTCAATTGAAAATACAAGCAAGTAGATAACCAAAATGATTGTTACAACAAATGAGGACAGTTTACAGAAAACTTCTACATATGAGATTTTTTTTCCGAAAGCGCTTAAGTATA
Source organism: Clitarchus hookeri (assembly GCA_002778355.1). Lineage (NCBI taxonomy): Eukaryota > Metazoa > Arthropoda > Insecta > Phasmatodea > Phasmatidae > Clitarchus > Clitarchus hookeri. Next base: position 143,120 of record NQII01003982.1, read on the forward strand.
AATAACGGTTATCTGTAGCTCAACAAGTGTTTACGGGGAAAGGAATTCTGGCACGGGAAATTTTTCAACAAGTTTCTCTCCCTTCCGTGTTATTGGTCTGAGTGGTTCCGAAAATAAATTTAACAAATTCAAATAAAGTGCGTGCAAGTAACATAAAATATGACTTATGTAGTATTTTTATTTAACACCCGGTAAAGTTTAACAAACTAGGAATAGCGCTACTGAAAATATGAATATTGTCTTCAGGAAAAAGTATTTAAAAGAAAATGATGGATTTCCGATAAAAAAATCGGCTGTATGGCAAGGCAAGAAACCAAAGGTGCGGCAAAACCCCCAGCAATTTTCTCTTAATAGATAAAGGCTAAAATAAATCTGGTATCACAGCATGATAACTGTGTATACACAAGAGATATCAACTTTTTTTTTATTAAAAAACATATCAAGTGAAATCTCCATACGAGCTTTATCTTATCGCTCACTGGCTCTTGCGGCCTGTCGTGGCTTAAGACAAATAACTTCCCATGCGGTTAAGAACTCCAGATTTAGTGTCGACCCTTCAGCCATACTCATGAATTACTTTTCGTTAGTTACAACGTGAAATACCACACATGTATGTGTGGTGACGTACGTGATAAAGAAACGTCATGTTAACCTTTGGAAAACGGCTGTTTCTGAGTTCTCTGTGACACTAACGCTCTCTTAATAGTTATTCATTGTTGTTTTTCTGATATTTTTCTACGCAAATTGTTTTACTGTTGGTCTTGGCGGCGAGGATTTCAGTTACCTGGAGACTGTATGATTTTGAGTTTGAGTTATACATTAAAACGTTGTGTAAAATAAACAAATTTTTAAGAATAATAGAGAAATGAACGCCAACAGCCCGAAATAAAACGTTTTATCAAACTACTATGCGAAATAATATTTATGAGTTAGGAATACCTAAGTGAATTTAAAGTATTGACTAAGTGAATTTAAAGTATTGAGCCCCTATAATTTCTTATACCTTATAAGGTTATGTTCCGCTGGAGTTAAAATATTATTCTTAGAGTGTAAATATCGATTGGCTTAAGAAAAAAAAAAATCTTTTTGCGACGGTATTCCATTAGTTCTCGGCATTCCCTCAGATTTTTTGATTTTTTTTTCTCGTAACGTTAACTCACTAAAATATGAGGCAATGATGTAACATAATTTAAAATTAAAGCCTTGTAAATTTAATTAAATGCATATACATTGACACTTCTTGGGCCAAAGCGACTGTCATTGTGGTGACTGGGAATTTAATATTTGTAGCAGGATAAAAGAACGTAAAGGACTCTGGATATCGTAAAGAAGGTGTAGTTTAATTAGGTGCCCAACTTAACTTTCATTATTCACTAACGTGTTGGGTTCGTGTCTTTGCCGTTAATTGAAGTCTCTNTAATTAGGTGCCCAACTTAACTTTCATTATTCACTAACGTGTTGGGTTCGTGTCTTTGCCGTTAATTGAAGTCTCTTCCTCGAAAATTATCTGATCATTGAGCAGACACGCTGAACACAAATGCATAAAACCCGTCCAGGCTTTATGACTCCNTAATTAGGTGCCCAACTTAACTTTCATTATTCACTAACGTGTTGGGTTCGTGTCTTTGCCGTTAATTGAAGTCTCCTCCTCGAAAATTATCTGATCATTGAGCAGACACGCTGAACAAAAATGCATAAAACCCGTCCAGGCTTTATGACTCCNTCCTCGAAAATTATCTGATCATTGAGCAGACACGCTGAACAAAAATGCATAAAACCCGTCCAGGCTTTATGACTCCTAAAGACGTTATATTTCCACCACAGTGAGTGCTACAATATGTTTTGTCACAAGCACCGCAGTGTTGAGCTGAGATGTACACTGTCAGAAATATGTTTCAATCTGTAAGTGAACAAGAAGTTATCAGTATGTATAACTAATCAGCCAATTTTCCTCTACATGTGGATGCAAATAGCTTTGATGAAGTTCTTAAATGGTTAGATGAAACGGGCTTTTGACTTCTCATTGATGGCGATGTCATTAAAGATGTAAACAAGAAGTGAGTAACATCCAGGAGTATTCATAAAATTACGAGCACTCCGTTTTTCTGGAGAGGAATTTCTCTAATTTCACTAGGCCTAAACGTTCTGTGAATAAACGCAAATTTCCTCAGTGCGTAAACTACTTTATTTTTCTGTACTTGCTAACTATAAAGTGGGATTACAAAAACACNAACGCAAATTTCCTCAGTGCGTAAACTACTTTATTTTTCTGTACTTGCTAACTATAAAGTGGGATTACAAAAACACAATTAGTATTTTCGTCATGCGGGTAGGTCTACTTTACTTGTTCTTATAAACATGAAATAAAATGTTATTTTATTATTCTGTGTAACCGTGAATCAAAAGTAAATCGACCTTTTAGTCTAAAAAGGTTTGCAATTAACGAAATGGTCCAAATAAATGATCAATATGCTACTAAACCACGCGGATTTTTCAGTTTCTGGTAACTTTACAGTGTTGAACGAGAAATTTTATTACATGATAACTGCGGTTTACAGTGCAAAGAACGCCTCTTGTCAGTTTGGCAATGTTCGTCTGCGAAACCCGAAAATAATGGGAATACCGAGCACATTTCCGTTTTTGTAATTACGAACGACGTTTCTGTGTATTAACTCTACATTTTCGTTACAATTCCCGTGAACGAAAATGTTAAACAGCGTACGTTAGGCTGCAAACAGCTATGCATTAACAGACGTGTACATTTTACTCGTACAAAAATCTGAAAGAAATTTCAAAGAACTGTCGGCAGACCCTACAAATTTTGCGTACATTGTGTTGGAAAGGCCAGATTTCAATATGGAATATTGTCTCATGCAAATTAACTTTAACTAAAATGTATAACATTAAATATTTAGGTACCACAGAAAGTTTTCATAGCAAAGTACGTTCAGTGTAGAAATATACCTCATGTTAGTTCTTTTTTCTCCGATGTATAGGAGTAAACCTTGCAGCACTAGATATGTTTTCCGAGTTGTATTTATTTTGAATGGTTTTTCTCTCCTTCTACCAGCAGGCGCGTAAACTGCGATTGATTTGTCACAAAAGAACATCTAATTAATTAATTTTTTTACAGAAAAATTGAGGCCACGGTAGCTGAGCGGCCCTGTGGTGAAATATAAAACTCTGAACGAAAAACATGGGCATTATTTGTTTTTCTTTTAAAGTGTATCACTGAGTGTGTGTATGTCATAACTAATTAATTTGTAACAAGTATGTAACCAGAGTAAGGATATGCTCTCTTGAACCTCAGTCGACTATTGTACTTCCTGTAGCCTCCCACCAAGGTGAACCGGGTTCAATTCCCATCCGGGTCACTCCCGGATTTTCGCATGCGGGAATCGTGCTGGGCAAAGCCGCTGGTCGGCGGGTTTTCTCAGGGATCTCCCGTTTCCTCCACCCTTTCGCACCTGCGCTGCTCCATACTCACCTCAATAACCCTCATCGGCTCTCAAGACTTCGGTGTTAAGAGCCGCCCAAATCTCTTCAATCACACACACACACAAACACAAATATTGAATATTTAATTTGTACATTATAAAAACACCGAAATTGTGATTTTGTCATTCCACAATGCAAAAAAGTGGTGCAATATTCTTACGCGAGGAAATAGCACTTACAAGAAATGTCTACAAGTTAGACCGTATTTCATTCAAACGTAGAATTATAATTTTTTTTTCTTGTTGAACCAGGGACGGTAGGGATGAAGCAGTGGTATACTGCGGCTAGTTATCGCCGGCTGTGGCACTCAAGCGCTAGAGTTCACTTTCGTTTCTCGCTTGTCCCGAAGCGTGCAGAAGGTAGGAGGGCGCCCCCCAGAGCGGCGACAAGTGTGCCAGCGCCGAGGGGTCCTCCGGCATGGACGTGACCACACAATAACGCCCGGAGATAGAGCTCCCGGGACTCCCGGAGGTCCCAGTAGCACATCTCCACTCGAGCGGCATGTCTCTGGCGCTCAACTTTCCAGCCTAAATACAATTTCGTTTCCCTTAGAACTGACGAAAAATCTCCAGCGCCAAAAATTACGCTTTACCCAGAACCGACCATGACTCGTAAGTAAAAACCTTAAGGCTCTGCTTCTCCTCTTTTGCAGATAATCTTCGCTTCGTGTCACTATTTCTATATCACAGTAATTATTGACAATGTTAATGTTTGAGTATAGAAAATCTACATTTCACGAGTTGTTTAATANATTTCTATATCACAGTAATTATTGACAATGTTAATGTTTGAGTATAGAAAATCTACATTTCACGAGTTGTTTAATATTTTCGCGTAAAATTTTCACAATATGTTATTCGCTAGTTGTAAATCGTCAAGATCATATTTATATTTTACCAATGTGTTTCTGCCTTTCTACAACCAGCAAATAGTACACAATATAAATTGTACCTAACGTATTCAACAACTTGTAAAATTGTACATTTTCTATAGTCAAACTTTTAAAATAATTTTTCAGAACTTGAATGTACGGCAGGAAAACAGAGAATTTCTGTACAATAGGCGAAGTCGGGCCCTAACCTGTTCAAACCGGCTTCAACCTGTTTGGTCCAGAATTCATTTACGAGCTCAAGCATTTCCGTAGTTTAATTTATTTTTATATGCGCTGTACTCGAACCGAGCGTACTTCTCGCGACCAGCGAACAACGCACTGCGGATTAGTTGATGTCAGCATTAACTATTCACAAATGAGAGGTGTAGGAACATTAAAATAATCATATTATGTCTCGCAAGGAGGACGATCGAAACTAAAATCACGGATTCCTTGCTGTGTACAGTGCCAACTATACACATCCTCTAGGTGCCACATATTCTCGATTATGGACACGGGGAATGAACGGGTTAATTTACGGTTCTGGGTGTTGCAAAAAAAAGGGAAAATTTTTTTTTGTACTTGCTGTGCTGAAACTTACAAAATGTTTGCGTCGTTATCGCTACAAATGGGCTGGAAGCTTTGCGATTGGTTATAGTGATATACAAGTCATAGTCACAACCCTAAAGAAGTAGCAAGGTTTGCGAATCAGATGCTCACAAGGAAGATTATCACGCCGGGCCTCACAGTTTATAGTACAAGATTAAATCAAAACTTCATTTCCTATATATACCTACACGTTAGTGTATAGTCCATTCACGGTTACTTCCCACGTTTGCTGAAGCCCTGCTTGAGCTCTACTTTCAGGATATGCCTCCCTCACATGCAAGCAAAGCTTCAACTAAGTCTCGTTCCCAGATCCTCAAGCAGCCAATCACATCGAAGAAACATCCGATTTATTACACTTTTGTAAAATTCGCTATTCTGGGGTGGTGTGATGAACGAAAGCAGTTTCTTGCGGTAGATGGACGGTTCTGCGACAGAAGACGGTTTAGCGGAGGCTGTGCAAGAACAGGCGGCACTCGAGAGGCAGAGGTATCAGGTGCAGCACTGCTCAAGGTCGAGAGGGGGGTGGTGGGGTTGGCCCTCTTGTTCGCAAGGTTGTCGGCACGTTTGAACTCTCTTACCCCTATGGTGACAGGCGTGAAGAGGGGAAGCTGAGTTGCTCGAGTTGGTCAAAGTCACGTATCCGGACCCCCTCCCCCTCCTTCGACGAAAGGTAAGTATAGTCTATTAGTGGTTTATTCAAACTTTTTGAATCAAACCTTCGAAAATTCACCCCATGTATGGAGTGTTTGGTTGTTTCCTAGCTATGGCACGTATCACAAATAATTTATACTTGTGTTAACGTAAAACAACATTAATGTCTTTTAAATTGAAATTTTATTTAGCTATACTCTATTCTTAAATTGCGTTATTTAATTTAAAATTAATATGAATAAAAACAGCGAGGAAATGGGTGTATTGCAATACTTAGTCAGAAATAGTACTTATGCAAAATATTATTACACTCGGTGCACACGAATGCGGTGCGTTGTCCCTCTGGCGTAATTTTCTAAGACTTGATTGATTAAGCTTTGTTTACACGAGCCAAAGCAATATCCTGTAAGTAAAACTTTAGCAAGGGTTCATTAAAGTAAGAAGTAACCACGAATGGACTATAGAGACTGCGCCCTGTTAAGGCTCAGCTTCGCCCTTATTTTGCTGAAATTATTCGTTTTAGTGTCATAATTTCGGATTCAGAGTAATTACTAACAATGAACGATTATAAAAAAATTTCATTTTAAAAATTGTTTAACATTTTTTCTCCTGGCCCAGCTTCTCCTCTTTTGAAGAATTTCTTGGTTGCCAACAATCACATGATTCCGCTAAACTACAGTTGAAAAATCCACCAGAATCCACTAGATACAAAAACCTACATAATCACATTTTTATGACAACAGTATAAATCACTTAAACCCAACTTAAAGTAATTGTTTAACATATATAAAACCATTTCTACGCAATTAAATTCACATAAAATATAATGCTCTGGGTTTCTATTTCTGACAAAGCTAAAAATAAGTGGAAACAGAAACGACAAAGTAAAGAACAAGCCTAGTGATGCAACACCACCAATTCATAAATAACAAATTCGCAAGTTAAAAAAATCCACTAGGTTAGTACTACCCTTCGACAGCCAGATAATGATATTGGCCTATAAAAAGGAATTAAAATCCACCAAATCTGGTGGAAAAAAACACTAAGTTGGCAACACTCTCCCTGACTACACCGACTATCTATTGCTGGTCACATTTAAAACCAACCTCGAAAATAAAACTCCCTGCTCGCAATGGTACATGTTTCTTTACGAGAACGCTGATTAGAGAACAAACAGTAGATTGAATATGGAAAATAAGTTATATGACAATTTTAAGGATTCTGCCCGGCAAGGCCGCCGAACGGTGCTCATTGTTTCAGGAAAAATTTTTTTTATTTAAAACAGTTCCAAGTGAGTAAAAGAAAAACGCCCAGCCATAGAAACCTTCCACGTCCAACGACAAGTTTCAGCTTTCTATTTCCGTTTTTAATGTGCACTCTATGGAAGTAAAGATGACTGAAACGGGCAATTCCGCAATCATTTTTAGNTTTCTATTTCCGTTTTTAATGTGCACTCTATGGAAGTAAAGATGACTGAAACGGGCAATTCCGCAATCATTTTTAGGTACAAAAACACCTGTGCATGGTATTTAAAGTGGACAAGGAAAGTTCAGAACAATTTTCTCTTTATTATTAAACTATTTAATTATAGGGTCACCACTTCTCAAGAGGCGAGTTGCTGACGTAAAGATTTTACGCAAGTTCAGTGCCTTGCGCATAGAGGCAATTAGGTAGGCGATGATCATACCTGGATCGCCCGCAGCCATCCCACAATTTTCACGCAAAATGCCTCTGGCCAGACGGAACCCTTATCAACGTATTAAAAGAGTAGTGTTCAAACTGATGGCAGATTAATTTGGTAACGTATATTTATATTTCTGACAGTCAAAGAGGCACTTGATGGACGCATCGATCGGATTAATGAAAATACGTGGCGAAAGGGTATACAATGCAGAGGGACACCGGAAAATCGAAAACTGAAACATATTTCCCAAAATGCTGCAGCGTCTAGTTCCTTTTGCGATTGGGCGATACTTTGTTTTTAAATTGGTTATCAGCATGTTTGCAGACGAATCATCAAAATTTCTGTTTTACGGTACCATAATTCTCACTGACCCAGCGAATTAGAAAACGTCTTATATACAGAGGAAGATTCATGCATATATACAGCGTGTTGTAGGTCACGGTGGTGTAGTGGTCAGACCACTCGCCTCCCACCAAGGCGAACCAAGTTCGATCTCCGGCGGGGTCGTTCCCCGGATTTTAGCACGGGGGAATCGTGCCGAACAATGCTGTTGGTCAGCGGGTTTTCTCGGTGATCTCCAATTTCCCACGCCCTTTCATTCCGGCGCCGCTTCATATGAACCTAGCTTCACCCTCATCNTTTTCTCGGTGATCTCCAATTTCCCACGCCCTTTCATTCCGGCGCCGCTTCATATGAACCTAGCTTCACCCTCATTTGCTCTAAGAACACAATGTTAATAACCGCCCAAATATCGCCACACAATACAGCGTGTTGTAAGCTAGCAATCAGTCAAAGTCAACTTTACCAGCGATAAATAAATTTATCTAACATTGGGTGCGGAAAAAAAGGCAGAACAGGACAATTGAAAGTGCTGGATAAACACGTGCACTAAAAACAGAAATTTTAACGACTTCGCGAATATTTTTTGAGGGGGCGGCAAACACAGATCTNTTTTCTCGGTGATCTCCAATTTCCCACGCCCTTTCATTCCGGCGCCGCTTCATATGAACCTAGCTTCACCCTCATCTGCTCTAAGAACACAATGTTAATAACCGCCCAAATATCGCCACACAATACAGCGTGTTGTAAGCTAGAAATTAGTCAAAGTCAACTTTACCAGCGATAAATAAATTTATCTAACATTGGGTGCGGAAGAAAAGGCAGAACAGGACAATTGAAAGTGCTAGATAAACACGTGCACTAAAAACAGAAATTTTAACGACTTCGCGAATATTTTTTGAGGGGGCGGCAAACACAGATCTGGGGGGGCCCGCGTCTCTTGGCCTGAATTCATTAGGCCTAAAACATTAATTTGGCCTTAAGTAACTTAACCTAAGGTGTCACGTCTTTTGCTTAGTAACTTGGCCTAAATAATTGTTTGACGTACTGTTTATAGTCACTTGGCCTAGAATATTTGACTTAAAGTTACTAGCCCTAAAGCTATCAGGCCTTATATCACCTTACTTAAAATATTTGGCCTAAAGTAACATTGCCCGAAATTATTTGGCGTAGTTACTTAGTCTAAAATTAATTGGTCTATGGGCTATAGTCACTTGGCTTAAAATTATTTGGCCTTGAGTCGCATGTATTAAAATTATTTGGCCTAGTAACGTNTGAGTCGCATGTATTAAAATTATTTGGCCTAGTAACGTAGTCAAAAATTAATTGGTCTATAGGCGACAGTCATTTGTATTAAAATTATTTGGCCTAAAAATATCTAACTTCATTTTATGTAAGATAATTTTAGGCCAGGTGGTGGCTGCCCTATTTTCTGCGTAATTGGTGGACACATTAAATTCAATATCAAGAGTATCCGGTGTCGAGCCAGCCAGCACAGGAAGTCAGTGGGAACTCGTGTATGAAAAGCAGAACGATCCCCTTTTCCCTGGCAAGACGACGGGGGTTCGGATGTATATTCTCCTTCCCCTTTTTTACTCCCCTCCCCCCAAACCATCTTCAACCCTTAAGCTGTCCGCACGCATTGTTGCGCAACCCTATACCCTGCTTTCCACACTGTAAAAACCTCTCTAGTAAACTTCCTAAACTGCAATGGAAGATTTTAATCTTTAGTGCCTACACTATATGGAAATAATACCACACATCAGGCTGCAAATATAGAGTGAGTGAAGAGATTTGGGCGGCTCTTAACATCGAGGTCTTGAAAGTCGGTGAGGGTGAAGCGAGGTGAGTATGGAGCAGCTCCATAATGCCAGGGTGGGAGAAACGGGAGATCCACGAGAAAACCCGTCGACCAGCGGTATCGTCCTGCAAGATTCCCACATGCGAAAATCTGGGAGCAACCCCGTCGGTAATCGAACCCAGTTCGCCTAGGTGGGAGGCGAGTAGTCTAACCACTACACTACCGTGGCCCCTGCAAATGTAGAAATGTTCAGCTTCGCTCCCATACACAGCTGGGAAATTCCTAGGCAAATGTAGGAACACTACCATGGATGTATAGGAGAAAATTTCACCATTCGACCTTTCTCACTATTCGTATACACTTAGGCCTATGTGGTAATTTTACGAATAATATCTTAGAGTTCAAGCAAACGGTGTTTGCAAGCCGTATCTCACGTGAAGTACGACCGCCAAGAATGAGGGTAGGTCTGTTGTCGAAAGCTTTTGGTATTGTTGTTTCATATAGACTCGATGTAAAGACTTCGAAATCGATGTTAATTTTTTATGAAACAAGAAGATTTGTTATAATGTTCTTTCACTACTAAGGTGCTATTAACATCTGCACGTCGGACAATTTCGTGAATGNACAAGAAGATTTGTTATAATGTTCTTTCACTACTAAGGTGCTATTAACATCTGCACGTCGGACAATTTCGTGAATGTACATGATGTCCCGAAATTAACTTCCGTTGCTTACAATGCGTGTATAGTGCATAAAAAAAGACGACAGTAATATATATTAACACACGCCCGTTTCAGGCTTGATAGTGTCGTCTTACAGTAGATAGAGTCTAGATGCTCTGTTATCGTAGAGGCGATGCGGGCAAAATTTTCTCGTCGAGAGTTCACAAGCACATATGGGGTGAAATATTGTAGAATTGCTCGGAGTTTTATGCCACAGTTAAAATTCAGCATATGTTTATTCGCGAATTTAAGAGCTGTACACAAACTGACTTATTGTAAAAAAAATAATTTTTTTTGGAACCAAATATTTAACACAGATTTATGGCCAACACTACAAACTTACTCAGGCAATTTTGCTTTCGTTGTTACGTGCAGCATGTGGTCAGGAGGAGCGAAAATATCAGTGACAGTTTCAGTCTCTTAAAAATATTGTCGTTACTCGACGTCCCGAATTTCAGCGATGCCTCCCATTAGGCCTACTGTCATTTATTGGCGTACAAAAAAATTAGTTAAATATTGATGTAATAATTTTTTAATTAATACTTTTTAGACTACGTAACTGAGAGAAAAATTGTTCAGGGTATACACAGCTGCAAATCTCTTGTACGGCGCAGATACTTTGTCAGAAGAACGTAACGTAACGTACGTAACACAGGGAATGCCGCATGTGGACTGAGGTACGTAATCAAACAGGAACGGGGACATCAATGGTAAAACGAATAATAATAGAAACGAGCAAGAGGAAAATATGCAAATAATCTTGTAAGGTTAGGGTGGCTAGCTTCAGGGAAAACAAGGAATACCTGTACAAGCCAGGGAAACTTGTATAATGTCACGGAATTTAAATGAAATAGCTAGAAGTTTATATTATAAGAAAATAAATATTGGANCAGGGAAACTTGTATAATGTCACGGAATTTAAATGAAATAGCTAGAAGTTTATATTATAAGAAAGTAAATATTGGACTATGTGCCCTTCTGCTACATGCCATGCCAAGGGGCTGTACTGTGCTCTATTTTGGGATATTCCACATTTTGGGGGTAGATTTGTTGCTTTGTGTGTAACCATAATTATTTTATCTACATATTCTGATGTCTGAATTTTAAGTGTCACCTTAAGATTTTTCATTTAGGATGTTATTGAAATAATTATTCAGACACTTGTGGTGGTTCTTGATGAACTTCTTAGTCGTCTATTATATTATCTGTGCATTGTGACTTGTTTCTGGCCTTGAGACAGTTAGTATTCCTCCTGTGTTGCCTTTCTTTCATGTATCAGCTTTTGTATGTCCTTTTCTCTTTACAGATTTTAGTATTTTATAAATCCAGATTTCTGCATAGAAAAGCATCCATAAAGGAAGCACATAAAAGAAGTGTGTAATTTTTGAGGGAATAGTATGAGATTATTTTTTAGTTTTGCTGTGTATGCTGGTCAGGGAAATATAACACGACGTCTGAAAAGTCGAACAAACGTTAGAGAATTTGTTGTAAGGATACCGCTAGCCACCCTGAAGAATTCTTTGCGTTAGTTACATATTTCATGACAATATCTCGTTTCTGTGGCATCTGCGTGTTCGCACATCATGTCCAGTGTTCTTATCGAATTGAGGACCCACAAAACATATTTTTCCAGTGGGGCTCCATCGTATTTTCACCTCTTTTACTCGGTTTATATGCCCTCGTCCATTAGAGAGCGAATAATACTTTACATCTCAGATTTATTTAATTTTACATTTTAAGGACACGCAAGATAAACCTATTGATTTCCAAAACCACTTGTACTTTTATTACATCTGCAGTCAGCCTTAGTAAGTAAGAAGTTGANAGATAAACCTATTGATTTCCAAAACCACTTGTACTTTTATTACATCTGCAGTCAGCCTTAGTAAGTAAGAAGTTGACACTAATCCTTCATGACGAACTATTGAAAGCACTCCATTACGACTGAGCTACATTAAAATTTGGTTTTGAAAATTTTTTGTAAAAAATTTNTTTGGTTTTGAAAATTTTTTGTAAAAAATTTTTTTATAATGTTTGGGGTAGTTAAATACTTTTCCTTGGGAAATTATACTTTTTACCTAAAATTTAATCAGATATTACCTTATCCTTGACAATTAAATTTAAGAAGTATTATTGTTAACTAATAAATAATAATACTATTTGCATGTGGCTACCGCTTGTTCTTGTTGGCAGGCTCCCATCAAACTACCTTGTATAAAATTCTAAAAATCTCAAGGTCACCTCCGGTTGTAAGTAAGCATTGCGACGGCACGCGGTAGAAAATAGCATAAGCAAGCTTTGGGTGTGTCTGTTTCCTGAGAATTTTAAGCGGTGATTGTAGGGTTTCAGTACAGTAATGTGTTCAGAAAAGACACTGCATTTTCGCTACAGTTTAAAACACTGTTTTACATAAGATTAAATATCGTAAACAGAGTGCTACTCACAGCGTTTTATGCTGACTTTGACGTTCTTCAACGACCACATTTATGTTTCGTTAACCAAATTAAAAAAATTGCAATTAAATAACAACTTTCATTTCTGCCCTGGAAAAAGATTTGGGCCTACATTTAAATATTCCATAGTGTTTTTTTAATTAGTAAAGATGTAATTGCTCACTATGATAGTGATGTGACAACTATGAAGGCCACTTAAAACACGTTCGCAATTGAAGTAGAAGTAAAATTATAAACTGAACTCACCTGCCATTTTGTATTTTAGTGTCTATAAGGATGACTGTAATTCCATTGGGGATCCTTGTAACCCCAGTGGGATCCGAAAACCCCAGGACCTCAATGGCTTTTATGCCTCTGTCTGCGATATACAAAAATGTGTGTAATAGCCTATGTGTACTTCATTTATGGATACTTCCAAATTTTTCGAAGTCCTGCTTAAGTTATACTTCCAGGTTATTCGTCTGCCTCGTGCAAACAAATCTTAGAAAATGACACCAGAGGGCCAACGCACCGCATTCGTGCACACTCANTTATGCCTCTGTCTGCGATATACAAAAATGTGTGTAATAGCCTATGTGTACTTCATTTATGGATACTTCCAAATTATTCGAAGTCCTGCTTAAGTTCTACTTCCAGATTATTCGTCTGCCTCGTGCAAACAAATCTTAGAAAATGACACCAGAGGGCCAACGCACCGCATTCGTGCACACTCAATGTTATAATATTTTGCATAAGAACTACGCCTATTTATTATCAGGCATTACCAACACACGCATTTTCTCTCTACCTTTACTCATATTAGTTATAAATTAATTTTTCGAATTTATAGTTAAAATATTAATAAAATTTTAATTTAACCAGAAATTAAAAACTTTTATTTTATATTAACATAAGTATAAAACGTTTGTGGTATATAGCATAGGAATAAATTTGACATGCCATACTGGGGGAGTTTTTCGAAAGGTTTGATTCCAAAGGTGTAAAGAAACCTAGAATAGACTATGCAGGCTAACTTTTCATTCAATTACTTACCCCGACTGCAAAAAATTTAATTCAAATAACATNGACTAACTTTTCATTCAATTACTTACCCCGACTGCAAAAAATTTAATTCAAATAACATTTTACAGTAGAATATTCAACACACTGCTTCATAACATACGTGACTGAAAAAACGAGATAAACCTGCGGAGATAATTTTTTTTATTNGAATATTCAACACACTGCTTCATAACATACGTGACTGAAAAAACGAGATAAACCTGCGGAGATAATTTTTTTTATTGTCTTGTGATTTGTGAGGCTTATCGCAAAAGAGATAAGCGAACGTAATTGGCGTCTATTGCCGAGATCTCTAAAGAGGTTTCAGGAGGAATACGTAAGGACTACTTCAACACATAAACTGACAAAGCCATAACTTACAATGCTCATACAGTAGAATTTCGTGCTGATATTTAATCTTGCACTTTATTTCCTGAGAGTCATTTTAAACAAAACGTTCTGTAGGAGGTTTGCAATTTTTCTAACACCATGGAAATGTATGTTTTATGATTGCAAGAGTATTTAAAATGAAATGCTACGTTCTTAATTTTTGCTTAGAGTGACATATATTAAAACTTGTATTTAACATTTCACAAGTTTTCAAAAAATAGGAAAAAACAACTAGACACCATTATTTTAGCAAAAGCAGTAGCGTGTACTTATACNTTCACAAGTTTTCAAAAAATAGGAAAAAACAACTAGACACCATTATTTTAGCAAAAGCAGTAGCGTGTACTTATATTATGATGAGATTCTGAGAAATAAGAAATTTAAGACGGCTTTCAGTTTCAACATTTTACTTGGCGAAGCACCTAACAGTCATTCGTATTCATAAACAGTAACGTANACATTTTACTTGGCGAAGCACCTAACAGTCATTCGTATTCATAAACAGTAACGTAATTCTAAAGTTAATTTTTCAAATGTGGTCTTTATTTCAGTCACTTTACAAGCCTCTCACATTAAGAAATCTGAAAATTAAAGTTGGGTTAACAAGTTATAGAAATCTCTCCTAATGGAAAATAGGGGGCCTACTATGATTGTCGGACATTACATATGTTGATGCAGAAGAGACAAACATCGTCAGTTAAGGGCGTTCAAGATTTTTAAATTGTTTTCTATATGTCTAGCATATTGTATCTTTTTTAAAAGTGGTACGAAATAATAGTCTGAAAAAGTATGACAATAGAGGAAAATTACTTTTCCAAACCGAATGTCATGAGCTATGGGCACGGACTGCAAAATTTCGCAAATAAATTTTAGGACAAGCTGGACATAGAATTTCTCTTATATTTATAATTAGTTCACGGTTTGTTAGACAATCGCAGGTGAACTCTGAGTAAGGGAACAAACACCGAATCCCGTGCCACGGTCTGAGGTAAAACTGGCTACACATTGGGGCAGCATCCAATAAACAGAAAGTTGAGGCTCGAAAATACACATGACCGTGAAATCTAGCATACAAGTCGTTTAAAACAAAAGATCTTCCTACCCAAAGCTATACGAAAATTAGTTTATATCGTTTTCTGCACAAATATTAAAATCGAACACGTTTAATACGTTAGCCTGGTGCTCAAAAATAATTGTTTATGTATTCACAATTTCACGAAGAATATTTCTTGGAAATTTGTCATATGGTCCTCCTGAATTTTGATTTTACCTTTTGATATAAAATTAAATTTTATTATAACATAAAACCCTTACCACAGGTGATTTAAATGTCGGATTTCAAAGAAATTGCAACATGCCATTCATGTGACTTAACACTTCAGCTGGAAATAAACTTGGTATTGAAATTACTTTTTGAAAATGTATGAATTAATATTTGAAGTTAAATTTATTATATTTACGCTAAAAATAATGAGTGTTATTTTTCATGTGACTGGTATTTTTATCAAGCTGTCATCGATATCATGCCATGAAACAATACAATATTCTCAAAAACTAGAGACAACAAATTTGGCTGTTCAATAGCTTCAAGTAGGTTGGGTCCTCTCCAGCTTATCTATTATCTTTCCCTTCGCATCTAATTTTTTAACAGAGGCGGCCGCTGCTCGGTCGCAAGGCCGGCTGTTGTTTGCTAAGAATTGCACAGTTGCACACTAGGTGGCGGGTGACATGAGTAAAAAACACTTACCTCATGTCACACAGAGTCTGTTATTGGGGTGGTTGGCTCCGTTCACGTGGTCTGCACTTGCGATGGTCCCAGTAGAAACCGGGTTCCTCTCGGCCTCTGTAGATGCACCAAGGTTGCACTCGCCTGGCTTCGATCCCAGTCGGTCTATTGNGAAACCGGGTTCCTCTCGGCCTCTGTAGATGCACCAAGGTTGCACTCGCCTGGCTTCGATCCCAGTCGGTCTATTGGGCGTTTCTCCCCACTTCGTTTCTTCGCACTTCGTTTCTCCCCACTTCGTTTCTTCGCACTTCTTGAATCAAACCTTTGAAAAAATCACCCTATGTATGACGTGTGTGTTTGTTTCCTAAAAATTTCACGTATTGCAAGCGTCTTATAATTGTGTTAATTTAAAAGTACTTTATTTTTTGGTTAAACTGAACTTTTACTTATACTCTGTCTGTAAAAAATAATATTTCATTAATAATTAATATGAATGAATACACGGATAAAAGAAAAGGCGTGCTGGTAATGCCTAATAATAAATAGTTTATATGGAAAATGATATCACACTGTGTGCTCACGAATTCAGTGCTGTATCCCTTCGGTGTAATTTTCTATATAATAGTTTGTTTGCATGAGGCGGAGGAACAGCATGGAAGTAGAACTTCAGCAGGTCTTCAGAAAAGTCTGAGGTAACAGTGAACAGCATATAGCATAGAGAGGGTTGTAAAGTTTAGACCGCTGCCAAATCGAAACGCAAAATTCTCAAGGCTCTACCTATGTGCGTGTCGTCTGAATGTAGGGTGGTGAGGCGGGCCACGGATCGGTTCGCCCTGAAGGAGGGTTGACGGCACATCTTGTCGGCGATGCTCGGGTTGCGTGCGTATTGCCGGGTAGTGATATTGATTACCCTCCCCCCCCC
>NQII01003982.1:159861-230188 GCA_002778355.1 Clitarchus hookeri
GGATTCACCCAACCTATCGGCCCCCTCCCATCAACTAACCGTTGCTCCGAGCAGTCGTCCTTGGGGGACTGATCTCTCCCGACAACTCCCCCCCCCCTAGCCGAACGAATAGGTAAACACGTAGAAGGGAAATTGTATGGTGGTTCCTTCGATGTGAACGTATACATATTCTCTGATTGGCTGAGCGAGGCTCTGGAACGGGGCTCGAGTCTTGGTAGGCTGTCGTTAAAGACACCAGAATATCGCGTAAATTATTTGAGCCAACATATCTACGGAACACTCTTAGCTAGTTTTTCCTATGATTGGATGATTAAGATTTTGACTCATTATTTATAGACCTGTCCCTTGGTTTGAAGGTCTAAACTGCATTAAATGTGGTGAAGCGAGTTCACTCCTACGTACTATTAATTTGTTTTTAGCAATCCTAACGTTACCAATTAAACTAAAAACGAAAAGAAAGGGCATACAATTTAAAACTACATACTCTATATATATAATATAATAAAAATATTTTCCCTTCATTGTCAACGTTTCCTCAGGTACAGCGCGTATCAAAATATTTATTATTTGCAACACCATAAACCTTATTTGAATCCATGTCGGAATACCAGGGTTAATTACGCGAACAGTATGCAAGCTGCATGTGTGTGGCACTTGAAACGCGGGGACGGGACAAGCCCTCGCCGAAAAAGATGCTCGAGTGCGCGTTAATCCATCGCAACAGATTCCCAGCTATCAATCTTATCGGGTTTATCGCGGTCTCTACCGCGGTCTGCAAAGAGAGAGGGGGGAGGGAGGGGGTGCAGTCGCTGCTGTGTTTGACGAGTGCAGATAATGTGGCGCAGATTTCTGGCAGCGGCGACAGGCCTGCCACCTTTCCAGGGTTCAAAACAAAGTGTTGTACAAAATACGAAAACTTCCTTTTTATTCCGTGGGGTTGCCGCTTTAAGAGGGGTTGGTCCCTGTCGAATCATTATTTTTATAGCTTTTCAGACACAAATTCGATTTCAGAAGGTGCATTACAATTTTTGGCACGACAAAGCATGAATAATACCTTCGTTGGTGTTCTTGAATTGTTACAGCTTCTCTGCATTTGGTATTTTCTTACTTGTAACATCCGAGATAAAATAATTGATTATTTTGTGGGAGCGACTACAGGGGTCTTAATAGCTACGGCAGTAGAACAGAACAGATTTCGGAAAACGCATTAAGTTATGCCCTATGTCACGTCGTCCGAAAATATCCATCCAAAATCCACAATTGCGAATATTAGCCAAAAATAAAAAATCCAAGATGGCGGGACCTGATACACCTTATAGGGAATCCCTAAACGCCTCAAGGTCCAAGGTCACATCCGGCCATAAGGAAGCGTTACGGCGGCGGTGGAAAATAGCACAAACAAGCTTTGCGCGTGTTCTGTTCCCTCAGAATTTCAAGCGGTGACTATAGGGTTGTAGTTTATATATATGTATGTATATATATATATATATATGTTCAGAAAATATACCAGCATTGTTGCTGTAGTTAAAAAACGCTTATTTACAGAAGAATACATATCGTGAACAGTCTCACAGAGATTTTTTTCTGACTTCTAACACTTTCAAACCACCGCATTTATGTTTTACAAACCAAATTTATAAATGGGCAATAAAATGTCGACTTCATGTCTGCCTTGAAAAAAAAAAATTACATTAAAATATTTAATTTTTTTTTTACTAGAATATACACAACTGCTGACAATGAAACCCACATGACAACTAGGGAGGATCATTAAGGGCGCCGTCTGGCTGGAGGTAATTTTGTCTCTCCTAGCACTCGATGCGTGGGAGCGCTAAGGGTGACCTAGATGCGCGCATCGAATGTCTTGTCACCTTTACGCGCAAGGCACTGAGCTGACCGTGCAGTCTTTCTCTCATCACTCGCCTCTCGAGTGTAAAAATGAGGACAAAGATGTGCCGCATGTCCGTGAGGTATCTTGATCCTTAACTGGCGTGGTTTATTTGTCATGGGTCGTGATAACCCTGCTGGTTTGCATGTGCAACCCTAGTCTCACAACTAATTATGCGTTTAATCCGAAACATGAAAAATGACAACTAAAGGTAGTGTGCTTTGCAAGGAACTGACCCAATCAAAATTTAAGGGTTCAGTAGCCTGTTCCGGAAATTTCTCACCTAAATGTGATTGTGAAATACTGTTTTCGAACCTTTTCCCACTTTTAAAATATACACTATAAACGAGAAAAAAAAGAAAACTTTTTGGAGGTGAAAAAATTTTTAAAATTATATTCGTAAGCAGATACCGTTCAAAAACAATCAACGGTTTTTAAATGATAACTGTACGACTAGAGATTCGCGGTGTGTTTAGGGACCTCAGTCTACAATCAAGGCGATTCTCNGTTTTTAAATGATAACTGTACGACTAGAGATTCGCGGTGTGTTTAGGGACCTCAGTCTACAATCAAGGCGATTCTCCTTACTAGGAGGCCGCCTAAGGGCATATTTAACGATAATTTTATTTCCATTATCCGAAAGAAATGTATATCAAGGCCACATAAATGTAAATACCTCTAGTCAAATGTTTATAGTTTTCAAAATATAGCACCGAAAATTCTAAAATTTCGGAATGTTTGAGAATAGTCTATACTCCTAATTAACTATACCAAATAAATCACATGTCATGTGATCTATGTCATATACCCAACAGGTTAGTTATGTATTAAGGATATTTAACAATGGCTACTCGTGTACTGGTATCCTAAATCTCCTTTAAAATAGGTATTGATGATTTCGCCAACACATTTTTTATCCGTCCAAGAGAAACTAATAAATATCTAAAAAAAATTTTCTCTCGGACGAATACAAATGTGTTGGCAAAAACACCAGTACATGTTCTAAAATATATTCAGGATGCCAGTACCCGAGTACCAATAGTTAAATATCCTTGATATTTAATTAATATGTTGTATACATGGTATAGATCACATGACATGTGATTTATTTGGCAAAGTTAATAACGAGCATAGAAACCCGGGCTTCCATATTCCCGAAATTCTTGACTTCTTGGGTTATATATTTTGAAAACTATAATCATTTGACTACAAATATTTACATTTTTTTGGTCCCTATATCAATCTCGTTCAAATAGCGGGGGAAAAAAAAAAAAGTCGTGAAATATCGCCTTAGTTACAGAAATGCAGATGAAGTGCTGTGCATCCACTAAGTACAGGCCATTCAGGATAATGTGATCATTTTTGAGGTCCTAGTTACTTTTTCCTCTTAGCTACTTTTTATCCTTTAACCACCTTTTTNCAGGATAATGTGATCATTTTTGAGGTCCTAGTTACTTTTTCCTCTTAGCTACTTTTTATCCTTTAACCACCTTTTAAAAATAAATATTGCAATGTAAGTAATAAACACAGTGTGTATTTTGCACCGCACTTGGAAGTTAACGTCCCTAAAATNAAAATAAATATTGCAATGTAAGTAATAAACACAGTGTGTATTTTGCACCGCACTTGGAAGTTAACGTCCCTAAAATTAAATATATTTACTGAATATTTGTCTAAATTTGAAGGCTTTCAAAAGTGCTCATTTTATCGTGAATAGCCAATAGTTAAGAATACGGAGGCGAAATAGGTAATACGGATCTTCTGGCAGCATGCAGTAGTTAATTAGTCACAAGGCCCGTTGCTAGGGTCTCGGGCAGCCAATCAGAGAATGGGCACGCCCAGGTGAGAGGCACCGCCACGCCATCTCGTCTGTGTACAGTATGTATCCACCATGTGGTCGCGGTCAGTTTGGCTTCTGTACGGCCGGCTGTTCCGTGCCCGGGGCGGTGATGCAGGGGCCCAATATGCGAGCGGAATCTAATCAGAGCAGCGGCGGCGAAGGCAGGTGGGGCTTATCTGTGCCCCGGGGCTGGGCGCGGGCAAACAGTCCGCCCCTCCACCCCCCCGATATTACCGCGCCAACAGTGGCGTCCGCTGCATCTCTTGCTGGGGAAGGGCACGCTCTCGCGATCCCCCATAATGCTTGGATCACGTGTACGCCGCGCAGAGAGAGCGGGGAACTTGAACAACCGTTCAGTGGCGCCCGCACACTCATTTTTCGTAAGGGGGCAATCAAAAGTGCTTGAGAGTATTTGGAGTGGGGAGGTGATAAGAGATTGCTATCCGAAATTCGAGCTAAGGAATGGGGGTCCGGGGGTTTCTCTCCAGGAAATGTTTTTCACTATCAAGGTTAAAACTGAGCCGTAATTAAGCTTATTTCATTACAAAATCAAATGCGCTCCTTTAACATAAATACATTTTTTTTGTGAGACAAAAATATGTAAATAGATTTATAACCACATTCGACAAACATCAAAATTTTATTTAGCCTGGCACAACATTTTTATTATAAAACTTAACATTACATCTTGACATATTATTGTCATGCAAGTCCATCAAGGCACGGAAGTTACTTTCCAATCCGACAGTATCATACTGTCGTAACTATCCAACAATTCGGATTTGGGGGGGGGGGGGGCTATCGCCCCTGCAGTCAATCAGCAATCGGAAACTGTCCTCGTTTTCCACACGAGCCACGCCGAAATTTCTGTTCGCGGAATGAGTAGACTTCGCCGGCATTCCCCACAAGTCAGTTGGTTCACATATTTTATACCGCTAATTTCTTGGGTAATCAACGTGTATTTATGTATCGGCTGTTCACGGTAAACTGAGCACTTTTAAAAGCACTGCTTGAGATCTACTTGCATGCGCACAACATGAAAAAATTAACACGCTGCCACGGGCCTGATCATTTTGTGCATGCGTCGGTCAAGCGAAACTGTAAAATTATTATACAGTAAATATTTTCCGAATTAACCTGAAATGAAAGTAAACTTACAACTATGACATCAAAACCAAATTTTCTGCTGCAGTGATTGAATTTCATCTTATATTCTCGCGTATATCGAGTTATATTTAAACGTGCAACGTATTCACGACCAAGCTGTTTCGTCCGTTGTTTTTAAAACCAAAGGTTCCGAAATAAATGATGGACAACAAGCCAGACGCTGTCACGTATAAACTCTATTTTATTACGTAATTCCATTCTGGTAGGAATTTTTATACTAAATGATATTCAACAGATTGTAATTTGGTTTTATAATTTATTTTACACTAATAATAATAACAATAATAATGGCATGTGGGGAATGCACCCAGGGCAAGGCAACACCCTCCGAGTGACGGTCTTTCCAGCTGGGACCCGTGGGTGACCGTCATCCCCANAATGCACCCAGGGCAAGGCAACACCCTCCGAGTGACGGTCTTTCCAGCTGGGACCCGTGGGTGACCGTCATCCCCAAGCATGACAGAAGTGAAACCCTAGAATGGAGCGGCGCTGGAATGCAAGGGCGGGGGAAGCGGGAGTACCCCGAGAAATCCCGCCGGCAAGAGGCATCGTCCAGCACGATTCCCACATGCGAGGATCCGGGAGTGGACCCGCCGGGGATCGAGCCCGGATCGCCGTGGTGAGAGGCGAGCGCCCTGGCCACTACGCCACCGCTACCCCCTTATTTTACACTATAGTGCTACCTATAGGTTTATTTCCAAACTACAAATGTTTAATAAAATTAACGACTATGTTCATGTATTTGATTTGAATACATACAATGAACTATTACATGTACACTATTATGGGCTGTTCGCGGTTAATTAAACATTTTTGGAAGCAACCTTTGCAAATGTCACTGTCTCTAACCTCATATATTTTAACGGACACGCTGATTAGCATGTGCCCAGTCAGGTTGGAGGCGACGCAGGAGAAGTATTTCCATGTCTTGACGTTGAATTTAATGCGTTTGGTAGATATTTGTGAGTAAGGAAATTATTAATTTTTCTTCCTGTTTGGGAATGATCGCAGTTAGTCACTTTCAGTAAGAAAATACTTTGGTATTTCTGTCCAGTTAAAACTTAAAAAAGCAAAATAGAATACGTTGCACGTTTAAATATAACTCGATATACGCGAGAATCTAAGATGAAATTTTATCGCTGCAGCAAAAAATTTGGTTTTGATCTCATAGTTGTAAGTTTACTTTCATTTCAGGTTAATGATAACTTCTCATCAAATCGTCGTTCATATTTTTTCAACCTAAATTTTACTACGTGTTTAAAAAATCAAAACTTATTTATAAATTACGTAAGTTACGCCAAGTGTGAGATAATTGTATGTTGAAAATTGTGAAGTTATATCTTTTCTGCAGGGTAAGGTGAATAGCTAAAATTGCATAGTTTCAATTTTTTCTAACAGTTTAAAAAAAATGTTATGAAGAAGAAACTAAACTAGTTAGTATGGGATACGAGACATAGCTTAAGTCATTATATCTTGCCATAAGATGTACATAAATACTGGCAATTTATTTTGGTGCACTCTTTGTTTACTGAAAGTAGTGAAGATGTGAAAATATAATGCGTGTTAGACATTTTAGGTATGTAAACAACATTTTACTTCAAGCTTCTGATAAGTTTCGCTGGCCACTGAACGCGAATCACACGGCCGACCGAAACAAAATTTTCGTCTCAAAAAGGGACCGCGGGGGTGGTGTAGTGATTATACTATTCGCCTCCTGCCAAGGCGAACCGGGTTCGATTCCCGGCGAGGTCACCCTCGGATTTTCGCACGTGGAAATCCTACCGGACGATGCCACTGGTCAGCGGGTTTTCTCGGGTGTCTCCCGTTTCCCCCGCCTTTGAATTCAGGAGCTGCTCCATACTCACCTCGCTTCACCCTCATCGGTTCTCAAAGACCTCGATGTTAAGAGCCGCCCAAATCTCTCTACTGTCCACTCGTCTAAAAGCAAAACCGGCAAATATGCGATGAACGCAGGCGTAACTCTTTCTCGTCAAGCGCTTTGAGCGGTCTCCCGCTCATGTGGAAGTGGGCCGGGGGAATCGTACTCGAAGCGCGCAGTTAGCCGAAATAGCTTCATAAGTGCCTGCCGCTCTCCGATAAGTGGATGTAATTCGTTTACATTTCGGCCCTAAGTGAGCTGTTGGCCTACGATAGCTTGTAATGGGCCGCAGGCATGCGCGTACTTAAAACTGAGTTTTGCGGATACTGCAGGGACGCAAGTTGATGATGATAATTGTTTAATAATGCCTTTCCCTTGAAATGACACAACCCGTCTTTGGCAAATCCGTAACTTACCTATATTTTCATCGTCGTTGTTTAATTATGTAGACGGCAATCTTGGTTTTAAATATATTCTTTAGTCTTCTTGTATATCATTTCTTAAGGACACCCGGTTTAAAAAATCGTATCGATATCAGCATTATACAAATACTTATATTTTAATTTTAAAAAATTATTTTCAAAATATGTATGTAAAAATACATAAAGATGTATGTGGCAATGTATNAAATGACACAACCCGTCTTTGGCAAATCCGTAACTTACCTATATTTTCATCGTCGTTGTTTAATTATGTAGACGGCCATCCTTGTTTTAAATATATTCTTTAGTTTTCTTGTATATAATTTCTTAAGGACACCCGGTTTAAAAAATCGTATCGATATCAGCATTATACAATTACTTATATTTTAATTTAAAAAAATTATTTTCAAAATATGTATGTAAAAATACATAAATATGTATGTGGCAAAATAAAACCCGTAAACGTCGATCTGTTTTGTACCTGCATATATGATCATATAGGCTATTCACGGTAAAGCGAGCACTTTTGAAAGCCCTCTAATTGGAATAATAGTCAATAAATGTATTTAATTTTAGCCATACACGTTAACTTCCGAGTGCGGTGGAATAAACGCACTGTGTTTATTACTTACACGGCAATATTTACTCAAAAAGGTTTTTAAAAGATACAAATGGCTGAAAGGAAAAAGTAACTAGGGCCTCAAAAGTGCTCACTTTACCGTGAACAACCCATAATACATATATGTTGATGTCACGGAAAAATAAAATAATGCCATTTTATAAAATGTGCGTGTAATTTTATTGCATAAACGTTACACGCATATTTTATGGAATTCCAGACGATTATCTTCCACTGAAGTGTAATTTTTCTACCTACTTGCTTCGCTATGTTTACAAGCATATCATGCAAGGAAAAGAAACTTCACTCTTCGTCGCCATTTACGAAATATAAACTACAGACCTGACTAATAACGCATAATAGGATTTTGTTTTTAGTTTCCACAAACAGTACTTGGAATTGAACCTGCAAGATTAATTGCTCATAGACAAATTCCGTTCCTTTAATTGTCTTTTATATTTTACTAATAATTTGCGCAACACTCAAATTACGTTAATTACAAGACAAGTGATCCGAAAATATTTACGACGAAGAGAAAACCAAGTCACTTTACCGTGTCAAATTCTCAGCGATATTGCTTGTCGAACACTGAAAAGAAATGACACGGTTAGATTTTATCTTGCACGCATATTTGGTGGATGTCAATTAACTAGGTGATGGAAAATTGTGTTATCTCACATTCAGTAACAGAAACGAATCTAATCAGCAGAAATAAACACTGCCGAGAGCCGGTACAAGATTAAAAACACTGAAAATTTACTCTACTTTCAACATCAAGAAGTTTTATGGATAGTTAATTTTTTTTGGAAAGTGAAACACATTGGATATTGCTGGTTCGAGTCTGAAGTTGCAAGTCATATAATAAATAAACCCAATTTAGTTTAACAGCGGTTGGCACTCGTAGTACTCTGTGTAACTGTACACTGTGAAAGTTTTTGTAAATTTTACACACAATTCCTTTGTACGTGAGCAAATTTTTGTAAAGATGCAATATTACCAATTTTGTTTTCCTTAGTAACGTTCCTATAGCCGTAGGACCTATGTAATACACCTAAAAAAATGTTTGTATTGACTAGGAATCACTTTAAATTGCGAAGTCATAGTTACGAATGATTGATTCTGTTATAAGAATATCACGCAAAACAAGTGAACATGTTTAAAATTACATGATATGAACCCGTTCACACCTAGTGCACACTATTATGTGCATATACCCAAGGAAGGTTATTTTTGCCTTGTACTACTGCGAATCCCGTTTTTCAATGACCTTCATTCGTAAACCTTGCTACTGCTAAAGGGTTAGGACTAGTTCATATCACTATCATCAAGCACAAAGCTTGCAACTCATGTGTAGTGATAACTGTGCGAGTTTAGACACTGCATTAGTCAAAAATCTTCTTTTCTACAACAACCGTAAATTAGAGATGAGCTGAAAGTGTAAAATAACACTAAATTTAATTTTCGTGAAAATAGGGAGGAGGGCTGTTTCTTAATAATGTTCTTTAGCGTGTAGAAAATTCCATTGCCTTTCACCTCAATTTTCCAGGAAAGACAGACTTCTGGGACCATGTGTAGTTCCTCTGCTAAATGATTTTTGTAGCCAACCGAGGTGACTGTAACCATATTTTGAAGGCATTTAATGCCAATAACTACATGTTGTCCCAACGGAGACATTCACAAAACAATACATTTCAATAATATAAATGCGGTTGTGCAGATGTGTAACGTCATTCCGAAGAAGTGCAGTAATTTCCTACATCACCAACCTAAGTGTTCTCCCAAAGGAATGACAGTTTTTACTTGTTGTCTAAGTTAGTATGTTGTTCTGTCTTACTGTTAAAATAGGTTCACACACTGTAAGTCAGACTGATCGTGCGGAGCTGACCTCCACAGCGTAGTTAACCACTCCCTTCGTGGAATTATATCACCAAACTTCGTCAAAAGCAATTAAACTCACTGTATACAGTTGGAATATAAATTTTAAAAAAATGTAGCAGAGGTTCTAGAGTTTTTTTATTCGTAAAAAAATCAGAAAGTTTTGTTCACAACTTTCTCATTTGCCAACACGTAGTTGTTTTCGAAAGCACAAAAAATGTTGTTTCCATTTCTCAATAACGAAAGATGAAACACAAAGTCATAAATTATATCATTACAAATGTAAGTACTACTGCATATTTTTTTTTGCAAGAAAACATTTTGTTGTATTGCAAAATTATTTTTTTTTGTAAATGGTTTCTAAGGGTTTCTGGTGTAAAAGTACAACTACTGTCAGCCATTCAGCAAATGGGTACACCCACATCAAAGGAAATGCCAAGCTATTTAACTTATGTATACGTACATATTCTAACGAGTTTACCAGGAAACGTTCTCTGTACATATAAAATATTTTGGAACCAACTGTAATACTCGAACCTTTATTTCACATTGGCTGATACTGCAACACAAAATTTAACTCCCTCCGTTTCTCTAATGTGATTTTGTATTAAAATGGCGTATACTACAGTGCTTATGAAATAAAATAACACTATATGATAATATTTTAAAATTCGGAAACCCTTTACGCCCAATTTAGTGTTGGAAGACTTTGTTTATGATGTTACTAATTCACGCCTATGAGATTAAACATAGCATTATTTGTTTATAAGACAGACTGACTAGACACAGGCGCATGGCTATCTTGTGAACTAAACATTAATACTGTCAGCTTTCCACGCTAGGAGAACAGGTAAGTGTCCGTAGAAGGATAAATAAGTGTCCAAATCGGTAGTTCTAAGATAGTGAGTCCACTTCCAATGCAGCATTTAAACAATGAAATAGTTTTCATTATTCACTGCTAACACAACTGCCGATGTGCGAAACAGTTTTTACTTTAAAATCTATACTTTTACTGTGATTTCTTCAAATTTTGTTTTCAAAATGTGGCAACTGCCGGTGGATCAAATGCAAACTATACATTTGTTTTAAACTATGCACTTAAAGAAAAATGTAGTTTGTACAAACAGTTTTCCTCCTCCTTACAGTGGCGAATTAGTTCAATAGATCATATAAATTTTCATTAGTTTCAACGTCCTTGTTCAAATCTTCCAAGTTCAATGAATTGAAGTCATTTTAGAGTACTATCTCCCCTGCATGTTGGTTGAGACTGCTTGATAAGATACACTAATGGATTATAAGTCATTCACTTAATCCTGTCTTCCGTTTCATCAGCAGGCTATAGGCCTATTTGTTTTGCTGTCAATAAGATTGATCATTATTGATGCTGTAATGAATTATAACAAATAACGTTTGGACAAGGCCAAAGTTAATGGCAAAATCAAAAAATTTCATATTGTTACNCTATGTGCAAAATGTGATGGATGTTACGTAGAGATTCGTAAAAAGATTTGCACGTCTTTATTGTTTGTAGGCCTATGCATATCCGAAACGTTTTAAACTTAACGAGGCAGCCTAGCATTAAACTTGTGTCAACTGCAATACCCTAAAGCTTTACTACTTCATTAGCAATAATTCAAACTAGAAGGAGAAAGTTACATAATTGCAATACAAACGAAACGGATTTTAACTCTTATCTTCACATCGGAAGTCATATAATCAAAGGTTTGATCTGGTGGTAGAAAAATTTGAACTGGTGACTTATATTTACGTGGAAAGTAAAACTTCTAAGAATTTTCTCCTTACAAAGAGCTAACTAAAAGACAAAAGTTTTTACCCTTAAAGAGTTCATAAATATATTAACATTGATTTTAGCAGCATCAATTATTTTATTATTTACAGCGGCTGATTAGTTTAGTTTTCTCAGTTAATAATTGGCAAATTAGACGTCACCAAATTGANTATTTTATTATTTACAGCGGCTGATTAGTTTAGTTTTCTCAGTTAATAATTGGCAAATTAGACGTCACCAAATTGATAATACCACAGCCAGCTAAAAACGCTCCCGCTTAAATAATTTTAACAGAATGTTATGTGACGGTAAAATACTTTACAACCTCACGAAGACCCTGTAAATATTACGAGTATTAGATTACTATAGTAACTGATGAATGAACTTGATTATGAAAGTTTTTTTAAAGTGCACGACTTACTCCAGGTTCGTGGAAAACAATGAAAGAGTACGAATAATAAAGCTGGAACCAATATTATACGTTAGTAAATATTAAAAATATTTTGTAGGAATTCAGTTTGTTTGAGAAACTTGCTTCTGGATAAATTAGCCACAAAATTAAATATTGAATAACTTACAAGCTCTCGTAGATCACATCTTGCGTTCAACATAAATAACAATTTTTATGCATCACTCGTGAAAATCAAATAACAGACGAATAATCACTTCATTATCTTTTTGAAGAGCCAGTTCAATAATAAAAAATAACAGTCAACCAACAAGCTCATATCTAACCACCAANCTTCATTATCTTTTTGAAGAGCCAGTTCAATAATAAAAAATAACAGTCAACCAACAAGCTCATATCTAACCACCATACTTAAATATATTATTTGGTTACAAAGGACATTTATTAATCATGGAGAAAATATTAAAGGGAGTCCATGTCTGTCAAATATTATATCAAAATAAGCACACTAGAGGTTAGTTTGTACTGAGGGTTGTGCGAGGCGATTCAGATGAACCCCATCAGACACGACGGTGTGTTACAGTTAAAATTATATTTGTTGTCTTTGGTCAACATTTTTGGCGTAAATAGTTTCGACATAATTTTACTATGTGGGAGGTTCTGGGTACGAATTCCTAGTAAGACATCACTGATTCACTAGTGTGCAAAAATTGTCCTTTGACAAGTCTACTGGCGTAAATCGAAACGTTTTTAAGCANGCAAAAATTGTCCTTTGACAAGTCTACTGGCGTAAATCGAAACGTTTTTAAGCAACACTCAGAAAATGCATTTCTCAGTCTGCTAAATAATCGCTTATTGTTTCTTTAAATTAAAACTTAATTTTGTTCTAAAATTTGTATTGAGTCTTACATCTTGATAATACCGATAAATCCCAAAACAGTAATAAAAGAAAGTTAAAAATACCCAGAAACAGTAAGACAATCAAAATGATGTAGAATTAAGATTCAGAAACAGTTTTAAAGAGCTGATAAATGCTACAGCCTANAACAGTAAGACAATCAAAATGATGTAGAATTAAGATTCAGAAACAGTTTTAAAGAGCTGATAAATGCTACAGCCTACAAAACTGTCGCCGTTTTTCGAATGGCTGCTGCCTTTATAGTGAGTTAGTTTCAGTTTCGATGGGTGGACTGAGAAGTGTTTGTTATTTGCTTGAGTTTTCAGAAAGTACCAAACAAAGTCTCGACCAGTAGAACAGGCTATCATAAATATTTACGTTTTATTAAACATTGTATGCTTTCAAATAACCTCCGGGGTTTATAGGATAACATTCTTAATAGGAAATAATAAAGTTCCATTATCTTTATGATTAGATGAGGAAAGTCATCGGAGATTTCTGTTAAAACTCTACCAGGACTGAAAGAAACCATAACCATTATCATTTGCGCTGTCACTTTAGCTCTCATCAAATATTTTACGTTTTCTATAAACTTTTTTTTACAGTACGCTAGTTACGAGGTACAAACATTGCTGTATTATTACCGTGTTCCAGATACACATTTCTCTCACACATTATCTAAAATTCTCTTCTTACACGAGCATTCAAATCACGGGAATTTATAGTGATTGGATTTTTATTTTACAAATGTATTCTCAAAACAACTACCATTATGCTCGAAAACACTTCCAAAAAATTTCCAAATGGTAATCATACCTAAAATTAACGAATAGTTCTGGTAGGTGATTTGAAGGCCTGGATAAGGAATTAACCGTTTCTCCATAGTAGGCGTTTTTTGAATCACCTATAAAATAAAATGCCGAGGAGAAAATGAAAACAAGATCCTGGGATGAGAATTCTTTTGTTTAATCCAGACGCTAATATAAAACATATCGGATACACGTTTGTTGTATTCTCCTATATAGCTTTATAGGAAGCTCCGATATTTTTAATGTTAGGTCATGTAACTAAATTTCATTGAAAAATAAATACTATCCCCTCCGGAGATTTAACTATTTTTTTACAAGCACAGATTCGTTTAGGTAAGCCAATCTTTCTTCTTTCAGAAGGTAAGTGTAACCATACCTTACTACATTTTTCGGTTTTTAACGCT
Organism: Clitarchus hookeri; assembly: GCA_002778355.1. Taxonomy (NCBI): domain Eukaryota; kingdom Metazoa; phylum Arthropoda; class Insecta; order Phasmatodea; family Phasmatidae; genus Clitarchus; species Clitarchus hookeri. The sequence goes on from NQII01003982.1 coordinate 173,861, forward strand.
TTTCATCCATGCTGGATATCTGGAAGCACCTGCTTACGAACAGGTTAACCGCATAGCGACATTCTGGAGCTGTTAGTTATCTTCTCATAAGATAAAATCCATGATGAAATTAAAATGCATGTGACAGTCTGCATTGCTGATAAGTAAAAATGTTATTCGCATATACACTGCGCTTATTTTCGCGAAGCGTCCGATCCGTAGACACTGTTAGGTAACACAACGATTAGCAAAATGAAATATTGCTCTCTGTGTGACGATTCGCCATAATCACACTTTCGTTGATGGCATGCCAAATTATTAGCAAAAATCACTCTTCGTGAAATAATAAAATAATTTACACCATGCAGCAGTGCGATTGGGTACCTAAGACATCCAGAAAATCATGCGTGAAACTGCTTATAAGCGTATTTTAAAACGATCAACGAGAATAAATTTTTATGCGTGTTTTATCTGCACACTTTCAAATTTTAGTGAAAAAAAATATTCTGGCCACGAGGTGAAATTAATTAGAACAATAACTTGCAGTGGTTTTTAAGAATATAATTTGCTCCTTTTTATGTTTGTCTCACTCAGAAACAATTATCTAGNACAATAACTTGCAGTGGTTTTTAAGAATATAATTTGCTCCTTTTTATGTTTGTCTCACTCAGAAACAATTATCTAGAGTATATTCGCGGTTTCTTCACACTTTTTAAAAATAACATTTGAAAAATTACCCCATGCATTACGTGTTTGGCTGTTTCCTAAATATGTCATGTATCACAAGCGTTTCATACTCGTGTTAACATTAAAGTATTTTGTTGTTGGTTAAGTTGAACTTTTACTTGTATTTTACCTATCAATTATTATATTTCGTTTATAATTAATGTGAATTAAAACAGTGAGAAAATAGGCGTGTTGGTAATGCGTGGTAAGAAGTAGTTCTTATGCNACAATAACTTGCAGTGGTTTTTAAGAATATAATTTGCTCCTTTTTATGTTTGTCTCACTCAGAAACAATTATCTATAGTATATTCGCGGTTTCTTCACACTTTTTTTTAAAAATAACATTTGAAAAATTACCCCATGCATTACGTGTTTGGCTGTTTCCTAAATATGTCATGTATCACAAGCGTTTCATACTCGTGTTAACGTTAAAGTATTTTGTTTTTGGTTAAGTTGAACTTTTACTTGTATTTTACCTATCAATTATTATATTTTGTTTATAATTAATGTGAATTAAAACAGTGAGAAAATAGGCGTGTTGGTAATGCGTGGTAAGAAGTAGTTCTTATGCAAAATATTATTACACTCAGTGCGCACGAACGCGGTGTGTTGTCCCTCTGGCGTAATTTTCTAGACTCGGTCAAGCTCCGTTTGCATGAGGCGGAGGAATATCTTGGAAGTAGAACTTTAGCAGGACTTCCGAAAAGTTTGACGTAACCGTGAGTGGACTGTAAATCATAATTTTGAAAGTTAGTTATGAAAAAACTGTGCACTATTTTCTCATTCATTTTTTAACTCTCTAAAAGGCCATTAGTGTTAAAAGAAATGTAAAATATGGGGAGAAATATAATAATGATTATTGGATATAAAAATATAAACAATAGTAAATAACTTGCTGTAAAAAAACGATACTGACACCCTGCAGCTAAAGGGTTGTCACGGAGAAAAAAATATACATGACTGCAATTCATTACACACGCAAAGGACGATCCTGATTAAGTAACAAACCTGCCTACACTTTAACAATATAAGGCTACTCACCGGTGCAGTAAACTATAATACCCGAGGCTAGCGTTCAGGAAGGTAACTGAATTCGTGAGGTTTTCCTGCCCGCGCTCATCTCGGGAGTGTGCTCCTCAGTTTCATATCCCGAGTAGGGTCGTGGAGAACAGGGTGTTGATTGACCCAACCTACTTAGCCTGCCCACTCGCCTTTACTCTTCCCCTGTGTCACGGGAGACGCGGGAGGCCGCGGCGTCGCACGCAACTCGCGTCCGTCCAATTTCCGGCCGCGCCGCATTTCGGTCGCCGCAGGGGCGTGGCCCCTATATGCTCTCCAGGGGGGGCTGGCGCCACGGCCCGTCTCCGCGCGGCTACAGAGTTCCTAGGTCGGTTTACGACCCAATACTAGCGAGTACAAGGTCGTAAGTACACGGAATATAAGTTCAGGCTTAGCAGTTAACGAATGATCTAGCAACTGTCACAGTCTAGCGGATCAGAATCGCAGGGAACAAAAGCAGCCGATATAGTCTGGATAAATGGGCATGTGTGAAGATTATTCATACATATATTTCACTTGTATAGTTGCTTTGAAAAACCTTGCGATATCTTATAAAAGGTGAACCAATTAATCTGCAAAGGTCGAATAAAAGCGAATTTAATAGCCTCTTCAAAGAACTAAAAAACANAAAAAAAAAAAAAAAAAAACGAGAATACTGTTACTCTTTTCAATAATCAATTGGATACGATTTCACGACACGATATAACATAAATACATGATGTAAATACATTTTACCACCAACGACAACTGTCGCTTTGCTGTGATTGGCTACTTCGTCTTGACTTGTACGTAAGTTAAAAAAAATAAACATATCTAAAGTCAAGCCAAGAACGCACACGATCCGATCACGACGCGCACTCTCCAGCCATAAACCAATACCCTTGAAAACAACGAGTCATATTTTAGCACACAGGGGGCCGCGGTGACTGAGTGGTTAGCCTGCTCGCCTCCCAACAAGGTGAACCAGGTTCAACCGCCGGCCGGGTCACCGGGGAATCGTGCCGGACGATGCCATTGGTCAGCGGGTTTTCTCGAGGATCTCCCGTTTCCCCGCCCTTTCATTCCGGCGCTGCTCCATACTCACCTCAAATACTCTCATCGGCTCTCAAGACCTCGCTGTTAAGAGCCACCCAAATCTCTTCACTCACTCACTCTAAACACACGGTGTAGTGTTACTGTTTATTTTATCGTGAACCCATCTTTAAGGAGATATAGGTGATGCAGCCACTTATTTAGCGAACTCCAGCTGCACACGCCAGGAAAATGGCTTATCTGGCCAGCAACATGTTGAAGCGTCGTTCGCGAGTCGGCGCCTGCATAGCAAAATTTTTCTGTACTTGTTATATTAACAATTATTTAGAAACTAATCGACAGAGATTTTCATGAAACTCTACACCTCACAACACATTTATTTAGAAAACATACATTATTGATCATGTAGCTCAATGTTTATAATAACCTTTGAAGTCTACAACACCTGCATTGTTGAAATTCAACATCTGTTTTACACGCTGTACACTAACGTTTTCTGGAATTTACTCTAATTTACTTTTAGTGTTACGAAAACATATTTTGCAACTTGTTTCCAAAGTATTCCACGTACAAATGCAAAAAAGAAAACTTTACAGCGTGTTAACGTACTCGCCAGCATGCAGTCCGGCCGATAGTGAATATTTTGCAGTCTGCAGTAACCAATCAGAAACAAGGCTCGTTTCCACGGCTTCGCGCAGCCAACTAGAGAAGGGGCACGCCTATGTCAAGTGGACAGACACGAAATTTCGCCTCCGTGTATTTATCCATTCTGTGATGGGTTCGGGCGTGAGCTGCAGGTTTCACCGCACATCCAGCGGCAGCTCGTGAAAGGTTGTTAGGTGTTTGCGCTTCAGTGCACTTGGCGGGGCCTGACCTGGTGTATAGTAGTAAGAATACCCGCCTTCCACCCAGGCGAACCTGGTCCGATTCTCGGCGAGGTCACCCTCACTTTAATATGCGAGAAACGTGCCAGACGATGCCGCTGGTTGGCGGGTTTTCTCGGGGATCTCCTGTTACCTCCGCCCTTGCATTACTGGTGCTGCTCCATACTCACATAGTTATATTTCAGACATCTCACAAATTACCATTATCACGTCGATCGCCGTTTTCAATTAAATTAAATACGTAAAATTTCTCAGCTTCTAAATATATTTTTTTTTAAATCTTCCTTCGTCTCCCACAAATTAACACAACTATTTTCTTGTCTTCTCAAACAAAAAATACTCAATACCATTCGTTCATTTTCTTATAATAATTATAAAAACATCTTGCAGTACTTATATTAAATATTCTCTTCAATTATTTATTACTATTACTCTCTTTAAATAATTATTATCTCATTAAAAACTGTCTTCCTTTCATGCCCACGTCCATCATTACATGTGATGAGAATCATTCTAAAGAAAATTAGTTCTATTTTACATCTGCATTACTTATGTTGTCTTTTGTCCTTTTATTGGCTGTCGTCTGACCACGACACATCTCTCCTCCGTCAATCAGCGATGGCGAGACGAAACACAACCAGGATAATATTTTTTTTATTACTTTTGTTTAGTAAACATTTAATGCTGACTACCCTCGAGAGAAGAAATGAAAAATAACAAACATATTATTAATACTGAATACTGTCTAGAAACAAATAAAAAATGCTTACACCTGATCTCTATATTAATATGCTATTAAAATAACGCAATATTATACTGTTAACTCATATAATAAAACTTGATTTGGAGTAATATTAAATTAAGTGACAACATAAGCAAGTACTCTGTAATCATATACGTATATAAAAAATGTCTATGACTAACGGTAAACATAATCNAAGTGACAACATAAGCAAGTACTCTGTAATCATATACGTATATAAAAAATGTCTATGACTAACGGTAAACATAATCCTGGAAATCTGCTATGTTACAAACTCACTTCACTCTAATCGGTTTTCAAGACCCCGTTGTTAAGAGCTGCCCAAACCTGTTTACTCCACTCTCCATTCGCTGACTGGTTTAGCGAGTCTCTGGAAGTTGGAATTTCGTCTAATTGGCTACGGCGTGCTGTGAAAAATTGCTTACTAGTTGCGCTGCCGCCTGGTAATTAAGTTANCTGTTTACTCCACTCTCCATTCGCTGACTGGTTTAGCGAGTCTCTGGAAGTTGGAATTTCGTCTAATTGGCTACGGCGTGCTGTGAAAAATTGCTTACTAGTTGCGCTGCCGCCTGGTAATTAAGTTACCAGGCGTTTGATTGGCGAACCACGTTGTGCCATGTTGCTGGCGTATGCTGCTGGCGTTTGCTGTATAAGCAGCTATTTCACTCTTGTTCGCTGATCGCAGTTACATGAGCACTTTCGAAAACCCTACTTAGAATACACACTACTGTTTGTGAAAATTGCAACACCCACAAGAATGGCCTGAAGGAATCCAAACTTGGAAGATGTGTAGAACTGTTTACCAGCAATAAGTGATTACGATTGCAGAGAGATGGCGTACACGTAGGCCCAGCAGCGCCCTCTCGTGTGTGACCGGAAAGGTCAGTGTTACGTCAAGCTCAGTCAGTGAAGAGCCTCAGGAACATATCCAGGTTCTCTTCAATTCCATGCCACGACGTTTAGGGGTTCTGATTGCAGCATGTGGTAGCTTCACACCATACTGAATTCTCAAGGACAGAGATCATGTAGAGTTCTGTAATCCTAATAAATTGTGTATTGTCATGCACCTATTCTGCTGTATAAAGTTCATTACACTCACATGTATTTTCTTTGTGTTGCCTTTTTCACAAACGTTAGTGTACTTTTATGAGCACTTTGTATCCTTAGANCACTCACATGTATTTTCTTTGTGTTGCCTTTTTCACAAACGTTAGTGTACTTTTATGAGCACTTTGTATCCTTAGACCACACAACAAACCAACATTGTCCTTGACCGTGTCACTTTATTCATGCATTGATCAAGTATACGTGTGAAATTTTTAGCAATTGAAATATTCTGCCAGTATCCAGTTTTTTTTTTGCTCCGTGCACAAAACAAACAGAAATAAAATGTATTAGAGTAAGTGTCCACACATTTTTAACATCACACTTTTAATAGGGTGTCTTATTTTTTGCACCATGGCATGTCAAAATCACAATTTTAGTAATTTTGGGACGTACAAATGAAATGAGCAGAAACTTTCAACCTCATATCCTATCCACGTCGTCTATGATAGTCGTATTGGCAGAAAATCAGTCCAATTTTGGGACAAGGAGTGGCTACTGCGCACCTTGGGCGCACAGTCTATCACATTTCCCCCTACAGTCTATTGACGGTTGCTTCTCACTTTTTAAATCAAACCTTTGAACAGTCGCTCTATGCAAAAAAGTGTTTGGTTATTTCCTAAGTATGTTGTGTATCACAAGCGTTTCGTACTTGTGTTAACACAAAAGTACCTTATTTTGGATTAAATATAACTTTTCATGTAAATAAACATAAGGAGAAAATGGGCGTGTTGGTAATACCTAGTAAGAGATAGTTCTCATGCGAAATATTATTTAACAGAGTTCGCACAAATGCGGTGGGTTGTCCCTTTGGTGAAATTTTATATACTTAGTTAAGCTTTGTTTGCATGAGGCAGAGGAATATCCTGGAAGTTCAGGATGAGTGTAAAAGAATACCCCAACTTTGAAGGTCTATAATATCAAAACCAAACACCCTACAACCTTGATTGACCAATGAAATAAACCTTAGAACTGTGAAGTTTGTTTATGATATCTTAATAAATATTCAATGGGACCACCACGAGCGGACGGAACGACATCTACGCGATAGTAAAACTAGTTCCACGCTCTTGTCAGCATGTACGGTGTTACGGTTTGGATGGCGTTCGTAACTCTCGGTTTGTGGTGGTGAGGGGGAAGTGAGCTTGCATTCGACACGTCAATGTGAAGGGGACGGTCTGATGTTTATTTTATGTGCCCAGAACGAGGTAGATGATGCCTTCATGTCTAAGCTGGTTTTTAGCGATGAAGCGACGTTCCATACAAAAGGTAAGGTGAACCGGCATAACGTGCGGATATAGGGTCAGGAGCCTCCACATGAAACCACCGAACACTAGCGCGCTCCCCCCAAAGTGAACGTGTTTTGCGCTGTATCCAAATACACTGTTTCGGCTCTTTCTTTTTTCACGAGCCCACTGTTACTGGAAACCCTTATTTGGACATGCCTACAGAGTGGGGATGTTTCCTCAATTAGAAGAGGCGGCGGGGGAATTCATTTTCCAGCAGGATGGTGTGCCACCCCATTGGCACATAGCTGTTCGCGGATNACTCACATGTATCCTTCTTTGTGTTGCCTTTTTCACAAACGTTAGTGTACTTTTATGAGCACTTTGTATCCTTAGGCCACACAACAAACCAACATTGTCCTTGACCGTGTCACTTTATTCATGCATTGATCAAGTATACGTGTGAAATTTTTAGCAATTGAAATATTCTGCCAGTATCCAGTTTTTTTTTTGCTCCGTGCACAAAACAAACAGAAATAAAATGTATTAGAGTAAGTGTCCACACATTTTTAACATCACACTTTTAATAGGGTGTCTTATTTTTTGCATCATGGCATGTCAAAATCACAATTTTAGTAATTTTGGGACGTACAAATGAAATGAGCAGAAACTTTTAACCTCATATCCTATCCACGTCGTCTATGATAGTCGTATTGGCAGAAAATCAGTCCAATGTTGGGACAAGGAGTGGCTACTGCGCACCTTGGGCGCACAGTCTATCACATTTCCCCCTATAGTCTATTGACGGTTGCTTCTCACTTTTTAAATCAAACCTTTGAACAGTCGCTCTATGCAAAAAGTGTTTGGTTATTTCCTAAGTATGTTGTGTATCACAAGCGTTTCGTACTTGTGTTAACACAAAAGTACCTTATTTTGGATTAAATATAACTTTTCATGTAAATAAACATAAGGAGAAAATGGGCGTGTTGGTAATGCCTAGTAAGAAATAGTTCTCATGCGAAATATTATTTAACTGAGTGCGCACAAATGCGGTGTGTTTGTTGTTCCTTTGGTGAAATTTTATATACTTAGTTAAGCTTTGTTTGCATGAGGCAGAGGAATATCCTGGAAGTTCAGGATGAGTGTAAAAGAATACCCCAACTTTGAAGGTCTATAATATCAAAACCAAACACCCTACAACCTTGATTGACCAATGAAATAAACCTTAGAACTGTGAAGTTTGTTTATGATATCTTAATAAATATTCAATGGGACCACCACGAGCGGACGGAACGACATCTACGCGATAGTAAAACTAGTTCCACGCTCTTGTCAGCATGTACGGTGTTACGGTTTGGATGGCGTTCGTAACTCTCGGTTTGTGGTGGTGAGGGGGAAGTGAGCTTGCATTCGACACGTCAATGTGAAGGGGACGGTCTGATGTTTATTTTATGTGCCCAGAACGAGGTAGATGATGCCTTCATGTCTAAGCTGGTTTTTAGCGATGAAGCGACGTTCCATACAAAAGGTAAAGTGAACCGGCATAACGTGCGGATATAGGGTCAGGAGCCTCCACATGAAACCACCGAACACTAGCGCGCTTCCTCCAAAGTGAACGTGTTTTGCACTGTATCCAAAGACACTGTTTACGGCCCTTTCTTTTTTCACGAGCCCACTGTTACTGGAATTCCATATTTGTACATGCTAACACAGTGGTTGTTTCCTCAGTTAGAAGAGGCGGTGGGGGACTTAATTTTCCAGCAGGATGGTGCGCCACCTCATTGGCACCTAGCTGTTCGCGGATACCTAAACGAGACGTTGCCGCAACGCTGGATTGGTCGAGGAGCATCTGGTGACCAGACTCTTCATCACTGGCCCCCAAGAAGCCGGATCTTACCCGGTGCGAATTTTTTCTATGGGAGTACATATAGGATCAAGTGTTTCGTCCACCATTGCCGGCTAACATTGACGACCTCAAAACGAAGATTACGGACGTCATCCAAACCGTAACACCGGACATACTGACAAGAGTGTGGAACGAGTTTGATTATCGCGTAGATGTCGTTCTTGTCTCTCATAGTGGTCACATTGAACATTTATGAATGTATGGTAAACAAACTTCACAGTTCCACGGTTTATTTGATTGTTCAACCATGCTGTAGGTTGTTTGGTTTTGATATTATAGACCTTCAAAGTTGGGGTATTCTATTATACTCAACCTGTAGAACTTGAACAGGGCTCCAGAGAAGTCGGAAGTATTCTTGTACGGACTGTACGAGTGCACGTATGTGGCGGGTGTGTTGGCAGGCTGCTGGACAGCATGAAGATGCCGGCGAGGTCGTCCGGCTTCCACATCTGCGACATACTGGACCTGGACGAGGCGAGCAAGGCTCAGGCTGAGCAGGCGGGCGAGCACGCGCAGCTCAGCAACGGTGAGTAGTCCTGGCAGCCTTCCAAGTCACTAGGCTATATAGTCCAGGGGCCCTATTCTCTAACTTTCTCCTGTCTTTATATCAATACATTTGCCGCTTAAGGGGGCGGTACCCTTGCCATCTTGGATGTACGTATTTTCCTCCATAACTTATTTTTTGGAGTCAATATTAAAAAACCAAGCTAGTCAAGGCATAGGGAACATTTTAACAGTTATTTCAAAATTCTACTTATTTTTCTTGCATGATTAGTTTTATATCTGTAACCGTAATCAAACATTACTGAATTATTTAATAATTTCAATCCCTCATGGGAAAATACAGGTAAAATTCAAACCCTACAAAATTTCCAAAAACTCGTTAAGTATTCGTCTATGTCATGTTGAGCTTTGATTTTTTATTTCTGGTCATACATTTTCTTTACGAAGATTTGTAAGAAAATTCGAAGATGGAGTGGATAATACTCCCTTAACTATCTTCACGAGGCGAAATGGTATTCTGTAACTCAATACGTCTCCATGATGGTCTTTCGAATGCCTTATGCCTCTCTATATATAAAGACCGGTAACAAGGTGTCTTTATGAACGAAAGTGGAACGAAAATGGCCGACGTATTTAGGTTTATTCTACAAATACGTCTTACAGAAAAGAAAACGCTTTAAAATATCTTAAAGATGATATATATTATTTTCTCTTATGTTTCCGCACAAATAAACGATGTCTGAAATACATTTCAGGAGAGTATTTTATAACTCGCCAGTGATACTCTCGCTTTAACGTTATGAAGTGACGGATTCGGCCGGGGGCCAGTGCTGCTATCTCGTGATGCTCAAAATGAACTAGTACCACCTGAAATTTTGTATCCACAGAAAGAAGTAAATTTATGTTAGAACTATTATTCGAAAATGTATTCAGAAATAAATTTTACTTGTAGTTAAAAATTGACTATAATAAAAAAATTTCGACACAATGCATTCTGTTATAACAGAAAAAAATATAATTCAACAAGCAGATCGCTGGTTTTAAAACTCATCCCGCTGCGATGCCAAACATACATGTTTGTACGAAGATATATTGTACAGAATACCACATAAAGACGCCTACGAGTATCCGTCATAATGGCTCTCTTTAAGAGAAAGACGGCCACGTTGACTGTCTTTAAGCAAGCTCAAGTTAAATAATAAGGCTCCAAGGCTATTCAGTTAGCGGCCCACAAGCCTCACTTCACTGGTCCGCAGACAAAAATATATATTTATTTTTGCCAATTCTTTTTTTTTAATTACGTACTCTCGAATGTAATTATCTAATTGAACGTCAACTGTGATTGTGTTCAGAGTAAAACTTGTATTAAATTATATGGTTTTTAAATGTATTACATTTTTAGATAAATAAACAGGTTACCTATAAGTAAGCGACGACTGTGTATAATAAGCGAGTGTGGCTAACCAAGCACTGTAATTATTTGTGTAGGCTGTTCACGGTTTATTGAGCGCTTTTGAAATCAACCTTTGAAAAAGCTCACCACCATTATCTGTATACACATTGTTTAACGGGCACACTGACAGGCATGCAGCCAGTAAAGTTGGTAACAGCGAAGGGAAAATAGTTCAATGTCTTTAAGTTGAATTAAAGGTGTTAGATAAACATTTGCGAATACTGAAATTATTTAATTTGCTTTCTGAATTTTTTAAAGTCATATAATTATAAAAATTATCAAATCTGTAAAGTATTTTCTTCTATGAATTTTTCAGTTTCACTTGATTGAGGCACGAATAAAGTGATCAGGTCGATGGAAATGTTAATTTAACATATTGCAAAATAAATGTACATACAAGTAGATTTTGAGCAAGGCTTTTAAAAGTGCTCAGTTTACGATGAACAGGTTATATGTATAAGTGAGCCACGACTACGTAGTAAGTGAGTGTGGCCTGTCAAGCATTGTAATAATTTAAGTAAGTGGCCCGACCCGATGGGAAAACTAGTTGAATAGCACTGCAATATAGTCTGTTCGCAGTATCTTCACATTTTGAATCAAAACTTTGAAAAACCTCCCCATGTATGAAGGTTTTTGGATGTTTGCTAAATACTGTACAGCGTGTAATGTGTCACAGGCATTTTATACTTTTGTAAACATAAATGTTTCTTATTTTTTGGTTGAATTGAACTTTTACTAATATTTTATTTATAAATTATAACATTCATTTTATAGTTAGTATGATTAAAAACAGAGAAAAATGGGTGTGTTGGTAATGCTTAGTAATAAATAGTTTTCATGCAAAATATTATTGAACTGTGACACTACTCCCCACCTGTGAGATACAGAGTGGTTCATAGGGCCTGAGTTACTTCTCTGGCGCAGACTATGGGCGCCTTAGATGTTGAATAGGGTAAACAATAATGTAGTCACTCGGTGTTTCAAATGTACTAGGTTATATCTTTGGCAATAAGAATACAAACATAGATATTTAATCCGAGACGGTACCTTGCGAGTTGGGAGCCTTAAGGGCTGATTAAAGTACTAGTGCTAACGTTTCTGACGCCGTTGGGAACGCTAGGCGCCGGAATGTCCGTGAGCGACGGCACTGGTACTTAGCAGTATTGGTAGTTCTGGGTCTTCCGACGGTAGGTTGAGGTCTGGTAAGTTGGGCGGCCTTTCACAGGCCCGTTCTATTTGGCGTGGTGGACTCCGCTGGCTTCCTCCTCCGGTCTCGATGACGGCTCTCCACGACGGAATGTTCCGGGGTTATCTCCCCGGTGACGTTACGATTGACTGACTGACTGATTCCCGCTCGGTATCGCACTTCGCGTCCCGACTTGGTGCTCCTGGTGGGCTGTTATTTTTAGTTAAAATCTTTTTATTTTCTCATTTTCGACGGTGCACAACTCCCTTGATAATCATTTTTAAGCCATAAGCCATACATGTCTTTTATACCTCATTTTAAACAAGGTATTGCGTCCCAAATGTTGTTAACATGCTTAAAGAAACAATATGTAGAGGTTGTTCACGGTTAATTGAGTACTTTTGAAAGCATTGCATTAGACCTACGAGTACTTTTCTCCTCATTTTGTTNGAGGTTGTTCACGGTTAATTGAGTACTTTTGAAAGCATTGCATTAGACCTACGAGTACTTTTCTCCTCATTTTGTGTCCTTCTGCCGTGCGTAAAATTAACATTGCCATGGACCTGATCACGTTCACTCTAAATTCGAATCAGTGGAAAACCAGTGATTCGCAGTGAAATTCAACTACTCGAATCAGTGAAAATGGCTTCACTTAGAATCAGTAGAAACCCACTAAATGTTTTAGTGAAAAAATTTCACTAATTGAATTAGTGACATGAAACAATTTCACTGATTGAATAAGTATTGGCCAACTGCAGCGGCAATCCAAATGTTGTTTTTTTTATTTAGCCCAATAATTACAAGAAATATACATATTTATGATAGTTTACTATTAATATTGCGGAATTTTCCGTAATTAAAAAGTAAGAAGTTTTCCGCAGGTGGTCAGGATTGAACTCGCACACCCTCTCCAGTACACTTTTAGACTATTACCTTACTATCCGAGCTACCAAATTAAATTGCAATGAATGAGGAAAATATATTTCCTAATCGAAAGCGTGTAGTTTTAACTGTATGCCCTTACTTTTCGTTTGATGGTACCGTTTGGATTATTAAAACAAATAGTACACATGAGTGCACTCTCTTAACCAGATTATATGCAGTTTAAACATTCAAACATAGCGCTGTGATGATTACATGACATCAACGAAATGAAAGACGTAAAAACGGAATGAAAGACCGAATGTTTATGTTACCTCATAAAATGGTGTCTTGAAATACGAATCACATTTTAGAAAGTACTCTGTATTGGTTGTATTAGCTTATGCGTTGTTATTTCACCTGATAAGCATTGTTTAACGGTCATTTTTACACTTTGTTAGTCGGCCATTTTTGCACGCTGATTAACTGATCCATCGGTCAAAAAAACAAAACACTGAAAAACAGTGAAAAAAAAATGATTGGTGAATCAGTGGAAAATGTCACTGAATCAACAAGTGAAGGAAAACTGGCATTTCCCAGTGATTTATCAGTTAAATTCACTGGAGTGACAGTTGAATCAGTCAGATACTGTTAACTGATTGAAACAGTGAAATTCTCACTGATTCAGATTTAGATTGTTATTCATGCGCCAGTCAAGTGAAACTGTGAAATTCATAGACAAATAAATATCAAGTGAAAACGTGCAGTGTTTGATTCTTGGACACCGCCTGGCCGCCCCAGGGCATGACTTCGCCTGGACCGTTAAGTGCATCCTGGACGGGAAACAACCCCAGCGAAGTGTCCGCGAAGGATTATGGCACCCTAAAACCACCCCGGGATGACGTCAGAGTCTCGTGATGGCGAAGTGCTGTAACACTTTCACCCTTCTTTCACGGCGAAAGTCGTCAACGCCGGCAGTCGTTCGCGTTATTGGCTCTTGTCGCCTGACGTCTTCGTGTCGTATTGGGGATATGGCGTCTTCACCGGTATCACCTATCGAACCAACTTCATGGACACAGAGAGAGAGAAAGAGAGAGAGAGAAGAAGATGCGATTNGAAAGAGAGAGAGAGAGAGAAGAAGATGCGATTGGAATTATACGCAATGCAGGTTCCACAAGAATAACCACCACCGGCGAAACGCAAATGTTCGAATTTGGAACGTTTAATAACCTAGGTTCTTGCGCAAGTTAGTAAAATGTGGTCAAAATTTTTCTCCCGGAAGAAAAAACCGAAATGCTAACGCACAAATGCTTACTGATTAAGAGCACTGCCTACTGGCTGGCAGCTGCGAAATTTAAATAGGAAATCTCATGTTAAGGAAATTTCACCTCAGCGCGTTAATTTTAAAGATAGGCCTTTCAAACAAAATGTATTCTTCACAAATTTTTTAGAAGTTGTCAACAGCGGAGATGTTCAATGACATGTATAGCCTGGCAGGCAGTGCCATTAAACACTTTCATACGTCTGTGTTTGAGACTACAGCAGAGCTAGGGCATATGAATTGTTTGCAGTAGCTATTGCAAAGACTTTTCCGGACATTACGTCATTAAGAAAGGTGTCTCTCTTGGATTACTATCACAGTTTCACATCAGAGTAATGGTTTTAAACTTCAGCCTACTGTAAATGGCACGTACGTTTCATATGCGATTGATTCATCTTGAATCAGGACCAAGTTTAACCGCCAAGATTGAAATTTCAGTCGATACACAAATATGATGTCGCTATAAACGAAAATAAATATATGATTTAACTAGCGCAAGATTAAACTCTAGCCTGACAATATAAACTGAACAAATTATGAGTTATTTTCCTCGAGTTTATTTGCCAAATCTCCCCTATACATTGAGTATGTTTCTGCAGATTTTCAAACTAAACTCACGCGTTCGTAGCTTACCGGGATTCGAACGCACAGCCTTGCGATAGGAAAGCATCGTCTTGGGAGACTAGACTTCCGAATCTGCATCACTTTAATTTCTTTTGCTTCCTCTGCAAGATGCTTAGCGTAATGACACCTGGGCCTACCTCGGCGAGTAAGGGCTAAGGGTCAAGGCCTAAATTATATCACGGCGAGTGGTCGCGTGATGCATACCGAGCGTTATTAATCGAGGCTCGCTTGTAAATGATTGTAGCTGGTCATGTATACTCCTGCTGCATTTCATTCGTGCAACGACCACGTATTTCAAACCATCACCCCTACGAATTTGAATTTTTTATTTACATGTTTTATGTTCTGATTAATGCGAATAATTTCCAAGTTTTACAACTGCTATACACTGAAGTATGTTGTACATTGCAGGAAATACGTTTCACTTTTAAAATAGGTATCATGAAATCAATATAATTTGTTTACGGTTCATAAGCCTAAGCTCTTTCCCACACATATTATTTATTACTGAAAACTATAGGTTGCCCACGGTAAAATAAGTACTTTTGAAATCAACTTGCAAAAAAAAAGCCACTCCTCTAATACATGTATGTTATAGTGCATATTGGCATGCTGTCTCCCAGTTAAGTTGCCAGCGAATAAATGAAAATAGTTCTTAACACTTGACGTTGTACAGCGTCTGTAAGGATTAAATGTAATGTCACTGAAGTTATTATTTCTTGTCTTATACACATTTGAGAATCAATTTGCTTATTAGTAAGACATCTACATTCCTAACAATTCCCCGATTTCACTTGGATTGTGCATGAATAAAGTTACCAGACGCATGGCAATGTTGAATTTACATATTTATACAAAAAATATTAAATTTAGATCCTTGTAGTTAAATTCCTTAATTTTTGAAAAATTATTTTCCTCCATTTTTATAGTTTTTCTGATTGTTATTTCCCATCACAATGAAAATTGTNTCGTGTCGTATTGGGGATATGGCGTCTTCACCGGTATCACCTATCGAACCAACTTCATGGACACAGAGAGAGAGAAAGAGAGAGAGAGAAGAAGATGCGATTGGAATTATACGCAATGCAGGTTCCACAAGAAGAACCACCACCGGCGAAACGCAAATGTTCGAATTTGGAACGTTTAATAACCTAGGTTCTTGCGCAAGTTAGTAAAATGTGGTCAAAATTTTTCTCCCGGAAGAAAAAACCGAAATGCTAACGCACAAAATCTTACTGATTAAGGGCACTGCCTATCGGCTGGCAGCTGCGAAATTTAAATAGGAAATCTCATGTTAAGGAAATTTCACCTCAGCGCATTAATTTTAAAGATAGGCCTTTCAAACAAAATGTATTCTTCACAAATTTTTTTAGAAGTTGTCAACAGCGAAGATGTTTCAATGACATGTATAGAGCCTGTTTGCAAGGTATTTTTAAAACTTGTGTTTTAGAAAAAAGTACATAGCCTACTGTCTATCTATATTGAACATATACGCTCGTAGGTGTCTTCTCCTAAAAAATTAGTGAAGAATCAATTTTGTTTCAAATGCCTATAAAATTAACGCACTGAGGCGAAATATGTTTAACGTGGAATTTCCTATTTAAATTTCGCAGCTGCCAGCCGGCAGGCAGTGCGATTAAACACTTTCATACGTCTGTGTTTGAGACTACAGCAGAGCTAGGGCATATGAATTGTTTGCAGTAGCTATTGCAAAGACTTTTCCGGACATTACGTCATTAAGAAAGGTGTCTCTCTTCGATTACTATCACAGTTTCACATCAGAGTAATGGTTTTAAACTTCAGCCTACTGTAAATGGCACGTACGTTTCATATGCGATTGATTCATCTTGAATCAGGACCAAGTTTAACCGCAAAGATTGAAATTTCAGTCGATACACAAATATGATGTCGCTATAAACGAAAATAAATATATGATTTAACTAGCGCAAGATTAAACTCTAGCCTGACAATATAAACTGAACAAATTATGAGTTATTTTCCTCGAGTTTATTTGCCAAATCTCCCCTATACATTGAGTATGTTTCTGCAGATTTTCAAACTAAACTCACGCGTTCGTAGCTCACCGGGATTCGAACGCACAGCCTTGCGATAGGAAAGCATCGTCTCGGGAGACTAGACTTCCGAATCTGCATCACTTTAATTTCTTTTGCTTCCTCTGCAAGATGCTTAGCGTAATGACACCNGGGAGACTAGACTTCCGAATCTGCATCACTTTAATTTCTTTTGCTTCCTCTGCAAGATGCTTAGCGTAATGACACCTGGGCCTACCTCGGCGAGTAAGGGCTAAGGGTCAAGGCCTAAATTATATCACGGCGAGTGGTCGCGTGATGCATACCGAGCGTTATTAATCGAGGCTCGCTTGTAAATGATTGTAGCTGGTCATGTATACTCCTGCTGCATTTCATTCGTGCAACGACCACGTATTTCAAACCATCACCCCTACGAATTTGAATTTTTTATTTACATGTTTTATGTTCTGATTAATGCGAATAATTTCCAAGTTTTACAACTGCTATACACTGAAGTATGTTGTACATTGCAGGAAATACGTTTCACTTTTAAAATAGGTATCATGAGNTTTTACAACTGCTATACACTGAAGTATGTTGTACATTGCAGGAAATACGTTTCACTTTTAAAATAGGTATCATGAGATCAATATAATTTGTTTACGGTTCATAAGCCTAAGCTCTTTCCCACACATCTTATTTATTACTGAAAACTATAGGTTGCCCACGGTAAAATAAGTACTTTTGAAATCAACTTGCGAAAAAAAGCCACTGCTGTAGTACATGTATGTTATAGTGCATATTGGCATGCTGTCTCCCAGTTAAGTTGCCAGCGAATAAATTAAAATAGTTCTTAACACTTGACGTTGTACAGCGTCTGTAAGGATTAAATGTAATGTCACTGAAGTTATTATTTCTTGTCTTATACACATTTGAGAATCAATTTGCTTATTAGTAAGACATCTACATTCCTAACAATTCCCCGATTTCACTTGGATTGTGCATGAATAAAGTGACCAGACGCATGGCAATGTTGAATTTACATATTTATACAAAAAATATTAAATTTAGATCCTTGTAGTTAAATTACTTAATTTTTGAAAAATTATTTTCCTCCATTTTTATAGTTTTTCTGATTGTTATTTCCCATCACAATGAAAATTGTAGAGACAAATTTTAGACTCTTGAACATCCTTAACGTATCTCTAGTCGTTNTAGAGACAAATTTTAGACTCTTGAACATCCTTAACGTATCTCTAGTCGTTCAAGCACAACTAATACAATATTTTTGGCCTGTTGGGGAACTGAAGGAAATGGGGCAAAGTTCCTGACCGATAAATCGCCACCTCCAGCTACGCAGGACGTTCTAGCGCTGGCACACTCCACTCTCGAGCATGGTGGCACGAAAGCCGAGCTAATCGATACAGCGCGGTAGGTGTACGGTGCTGCGAGTGAGTCGAGACGCATGCTCGCGTGCCACCGTGGGGTGGGGCGGTGCGTTGTCGCCTGCCAATGTGCTGCGGAATGATATCGGAGCGGCCGTGGGTTTTCTCGGAAGCAGGTCGCACGCCACCGACCACTCCGGCNCTGCGAGTGGAAAACGTATCGAGGTCACGGCGATACCATCTCGAGTTACGAGAGCCACCGCCGCGCACGGTCACACACTCGCTCTCCCACAAATCAAAACCCTGCCCCAGAGGCGGCCGGCAACAAGGGCACACGGTCGAGCACGACGTCACACGTCTGAAGCTATCGTAACCACGCCCAAGCCCAGCCCACAACTATTAATATGATTTCACCTATCTCACACCACACTGAACTTCGCATTTAAAGTTTCGAAACGCACTTTCACTTTGAAGAGATGTTTCAGGGACAGGTAAAATTAAATGAATAAAGGTGCAAGTTAAAACTGGTTCATTCTACATAAAAAATAATGTCCTAACAACACATAACATAGCGTGAATACAAACCAGAGTGATTGTTGTCGTGTTAGTGAATAGTAATAAAAGTTTTCGTTAATGAATGCCTTATCTTATTACGTTGGTTTTAAACTAATGGCTTCTGGTAAAAGTATCTAATGATGATCAAAGAAAAGCGGCATGAAATAATCTTGCAGCATATGGATCAACTAGCGAACCGGCCCAGCTTCGCCAGGGTACAATTGAGTTTTACAGTAATAAACTAATAAATAAATTGGGAAAAGGAAATTTATTTATGTGAAAACAGAATTATAAAATTATACTATGTTGGCCTAGGTTTTTGACTGAATACGGCAACCCAAAAGACAGAAATATTTTTTTACCCGATAGCCAAGAAGTTGGGTATTGTTTTTGGAGTGTATCTGTGCAACTATCGCATAGTTACCACATTTCCGCTTTCCAGCGTCGATGAATGAAAATCAAAACGTGAGTTTCATCAAGTTGTAGCTTTAGTAATAAGTGTACTTAAGTACTACTGTTTGCGCTTGGCTAAGGTATCTTAATCGATCAACAAAATTAAGCAACGTTCCCAGCGGCACAGTAAACCTACCCACTGGCAAATCACCGTATTGTAGACTCGCGAAGGGGGCTTCGGAGGGCATGTTAAATATTCGGCCCCGGTTGTTATAGATTGATGCCAGTCGTTAAGCCATTTCAGAGGTCATTGGGCGGCCTGATAAACTCTGACACCAGAGGAAAAAAATATTTCGGTCANAGTCGTTAAGCCATTTCAGAGGTCATTGGGCGGCCTGATAAACTCTGACACCAGAGGAAAAAAATATTTCGGTCACGTTCTCAGTCGTTGCAGAATTAGGTTTTGTTGTTGTTCCACAGGAACCGTACACTTTTCCTGGATAAAAAGTATCCTATGTCCTATAGGTCCTGGATTTCATGGATGTATGGTTTAAATTAGTTTTACCGTTTAGCCGTTATGGAGCTGAGTTCGGTCTCGTTCTCAGCCGTAAGTATAAATGCAGTCACCGGAACCACACAGGACTATCTCAGCATAGTAGGGGCCTTCTTGAAAACGAAAAAAGTTGCGTGTCATATTCTGTAAATAAAAAAAATATGTTCGTAACACAGGAAGAAAGCACAAGAATTATTAATTAGCAGTTGCTTACAGAATCGTATTTTATTACATTGTCACCAAAAGTATCACGAAAATCACTGTAAGCCTGTCGTAATGAAGGACCCGAAGTATGATGGGCGTATCTCTTGTATAGTAAATTANATCACGAAAATCACTGTAAGCCTGTCGTAATGAAGGACCCGAAGTATGATGGGCGTATCTCTTGTATAGTAAATTAATTACTATTGCTCAAGAAGATAATTTATATGAAATATTTAAAAACAAGACTTGTTACTGTGTAGACCAAAATAGTTATTCTGAAAACAATGTTATCTATGAACTTTTTAATGTCATCATAAACATTTTTAACCCTGTCAGGAAATAACTATTTACATATTTAGTTTTACGTCACATAAGAAAGTAGTAATAAAATAAATTATTATGAAATTAAGAAATGCCATTAAGCAGTGCTGAATACCATTACAAACAAAATGTTAAAATTATATCTTACAAATTATTTACGAAGATGTTAAAATACCGAAGATTGATGGAATCTAGCCACTCCAAGGTCACATAGTTTTCCCCAACTTTTGACTAGCCTTGACCATATTGCATGTTGTCAATGGATTACTTCTGTTACAAAACTAACGACTGATAATAACTAGGGTCACCTAGTTTTCCCGAAAAAGATTTACTCGTAGGCTGGACCTTAATATCATATGNACACCCCATTTTCGCAGAAAAAAATTATATATATAGACGTTCCACACCTGACACCTAAAATACCTTTCGTCGTCGTTATCATTTAAATAAGCAACACATTTCATATATAGTACACCGCACTTAGAGACGATGGTGTATCGTGAGAAAAGTTTACTGTTTTTTAAAATCCAACATACTCTACACATGTCCGACATTGTCTTTCATGCTTGTATGAAGCTTCTATCCCATTTCATTGGGACAATGAGAACTCTGATTTTCTAAAGTAGAACGTTTGTGAATGGTCTGCAAGGAACTAAGACGAGTCAAAAACTTGATCATTCAATGTTATCGAAGATACGCTTGCTCAAAATATGAACAACTTACCAGTGTCTCTAATCATAGTAGTCATTCGTCTCTACCGAAGTTCAGTGTCATTTGGAATTAAGTAACAAATGAAATATTAAATGAGGCAATTTAAAAGTTTGGCTGTCTCTACACATTCTGTTGTTACTCGTTCAAATGGATCTCTATGTTGATAACAACTTTTCCATTAAATATTAAGTATATGAAAAGCCAAAAAAAACTGGTATATGCATGGGTATGCAAATAACAGAGGTATGGAACCAATCAGAGTAACGCGATGCGGTCGGCAGCGCCTATATAAGACAACAAGCGTCTGGCAAAGTTGCTAGATCGGTTACTGCTGCTACAATGGCAGGTTATCAAAATTTAAGCGAGTTTGAACGTGGTGTTATAGTCGGCGCACGAGAGATGGGACATAGCATCTCCGAAGTAGCGATAAAATCTGGATTTTCGCGTACGACCATTTCACGAGTGTACCGTGAATATCGGGAATCCGGTAAAACATCACATCTTCGACATCGCTGCGGCCGGAAAAAGATCGCGAAAGAACGGGACAAACGACGACTGACGAGAATTATTAAACGTGACAGGCGTGCAACCCTTTCTCAAATTGGCGGAGGTTGCAATGCCTCCTGCATACCTTCAGACATTAGTCGAGTCCATGCCACGTCATCTTGCGGCACTTCTGCGTACTCAGGGGGCCCTACATGATATTAGACAGGTGTACCAGTTTTTTTGGCTCTTCAGTGTATGTTTGTATGGAAAACAACCTCTTCCACTTGTTTAACTTGTGGCAGCTGGCGAGACGTTCGAAAAACACTCGACTCTTTGAGCAGGAGTTCAATGGCTGAGGCTCTTGTAGTGCACTCGAAGCCAATTACTGCTCCTTGAAGTGTTCCGTTCACGAGTGTTGTACGAATCTTGAGCTTTCGGCCTAAACAGTCATGGTTTGAGTGCGTCTTCGAAAATCATTCGTTCTCCAGCCAATGTACACATTTCTTTACAAACGCACAACGTTATTCTTGGCCGGTAGTTTACGCTGCAAGATATTCCTGTATGTGACAAATTTATAGCCTGTAATAGCTTAAGGGGTATCTGCCTTACTCGTTAAACTTGAGTCTTGGGCAGTAATGATGGCGGTGCTTGGTGGCGCGCCGGTCGACTCCTTTACGGTCAGGGGGCCCAAAGGCTGAATCTAAAAGTGAAGAAATTCAAGTAATGGAAACGACTCATTTTTGGGGTTGGGTNGGGGGCCCTACATGATATTAGACAGGTGTACCAGTTTTTTTGGCTCTTCAGTGTATGTTTGTATGGAAAACAACCTCTTCCACTTGTTTAACTTGTGGCAGCTGGCGAGACGTTCGAAAAACACTCGACTCTTTGAGCAGGAGTTCAATGGCTGAGGCTCTTGTAGTGCACTCGAAGCCAATCACTGCTCCTTGAAGTGTTCCGTTCACGAGTGTTGTACGNAATATCGGGAATCCGGTAAAACATCACATCTTCGACATCGCTGCGGCCGGAAAAAGATCGCGAAAGAACGGGATAGACGACGACTGACGAGAATTATTAAACGTGACAGGCGTGCAACCCTTTCTCAAATTGGCGGAGGTTGCAATGCCTCCATCATACCTTCAGACATTAGTCGAGTCCATGTCACGTCGTCTTGCGGCACTTCTGCGTCACCGCGGGGGCCCTACATGATATTAGACAGGTGTACCAGTTTTTTTGGCTCTTCAGTGTATGTTTGTATGGAAAACAACCTCTTCCACTTGTTTAACTTGTGGCAGCTGGCGAGACGTTCGAAAAACACTCGACTCTTTGAGCAGGAGTTCAATGGCTGAGGCTCTTGTAGTGCACTCGAAGCCAATTACTGCTCCTTGAAGTGTTCCGTTCACGAGTGTTGTACGAATCTTGAGCTTTCGGCCTAAACAGTCATGGTTTTGAGTGCGTCTTCGAAAATCATTCGTTCTCCAGCCAATGTACACATTTGTTTACAAACGCACAACGTTATTCTTGGCCGGTAGTTTACGCTGCAAGATATTCCTGTATGTGACAAATTTATAGCCTGTAATAGCTTAAGGTCAGGGGGCCCAAAGGCTGAATCTAAAAGTGAAGAAATTCAAGTAATGGAAACGACTCATTTTTGGGGTTGGGTTATTAGCCCACTCGAAATGGAGAACCCACAATAAAAAGGAAGGAGTAGCACGGGCTGACCTCACTACTTCAGAGGTTCCCTCAGTTGGTGGGGTCTGGGGCACTGCTCGGAATGGATTTGTGTCAGTAACCAACCAACTCACCCGGTGCCCGGAGGTCAGATTGAGAAACGACTCGTGCTGGCAGTGGTTTAAGTATTTGATATAATGGTGGAAATTTTTTACTGAAAAAGGAGAATATCTTAGCGGGGCAGGTGGCTAAAGGAATAAACCAAGTGGCGGATGTGGACATGGGGCCCTGAGGGACGGGAACGAAGCTCAACCCCGGTCCAAAGTGGTCTGTGACCATGAAAACCACAAATGGCAAATAATAAAAGAAGAATGAGAAAACCTTGGATAGCCCCAGCGGCTAAGTAGGGCCAAGAAGTTTGTACGATTATGTTTGTGTAGGTGACAAATTATTAATAATTGCTGTTCATGGTAAAGTTAGCACTTTTGAAAGTCTTGCTTAGGATCTACTTTTCTCCCCCCTTGTGTATGCTTCCACCATAAGTAAAAATTAATATTGCCATGGATTACGTCACTCTGTATATGCGCTAGTCAAATATAACTGTGGAATCGTTAGAAATGTAAATATGTTACTAATAAACCAATTCTTACATTTCTGCGCATGAAACAAACAGAAAATAAATAAAATTAATTCACTGTCTTTAAATTTGAACGCCACACTTCTAATGCGTCAATACAGGGTACTATTGTTCCTACCACTTTGCCAAAATTACAGGCAGCAATGCCAGTCAGTGTGTGCTTTGAAGTACACGCAGTAACGGACAGTGACTTTCTTCAAACGCTGAATTCAAAAGTTCTCACTTTACCAGTGAACAGCCTACAAACCGTGCTACTGTTGTAGAGTATGAATAGTTCTTATTGCCTCAGCCAAACACAAAGCCTGCAGATCTTTGGTTGTAACGGAACAAGTGATGTGTCGGCTTAAGTAAAGCACGTATCAAAATGTGTTACTTTCAGCACGCAAACTTGTAAATTAAAGTGAGTCTGAAAACGTTAATTGTCATCGTGGTCAGAACTTGGTGCCGTAATGTTTCGAGAGGAATATCTGTAGAGTAAATTATACAGTTGAGTATTGTGAAGTGTTTGTAGATTAGCAGAAACCAAGCCACAGTAGTAGCACCAGCAAATTCTTACAAATCACAACTCTTGTTGTAGCAGGAAAATTTCAGATAGCCTATTGCTGAATGTGTTTTTGGTGAAGAACTATATGAACGGTCACAGGCAGAGTGCTCTACTGTATGAATTAGGCACTTCCGCTGCACTCTCCAATCCACCACCTAAAATAAATAAACATCGATTCACCGCCTTTCATTTTATTTCAAAGTGCATATTCAGGTTCAAGGAATGCCGTCAGAATGTAGTCACATATCCGTCCGCCCGTAAAAAAAATAATTAAAGTTTAGAAAACATTCACACGGACGGACGGACAGAAAAAAATAGTGACCCTTTAATTGGCTGAATATCACGTGACCGCCGGAAGGACGGACGACTGACGGATGCGAACGGACTGTAGTGAGTCCGGCCTTAGTTTTCGTAATGTTGGTGGCCTTCCCAGTCGTTTAGATATCACGCTTCGGTGAGGCGCTAACGAGCGGGGCTTATCTGCGGTGTCTGGAGCGGCCGACTCACAATGGGCCCCCGCCCAGGCTGTATCGCCGGTGTAACACTCCACCACACACATACACGCACGTGTGCTTCTGTCTCTCACACTGGTTTCTGCAAGTCACGACGGAGACGCCTGGGGCGGTCTGCTCCTTCCCCTCCAACCTCCTTCCATACTAACTGCGAGCCAAGGAGGGGAGATGGAGTGAGTGAAGAGATTTGGGCGGCTCTTAACAGCGAGGTCTTGAGAGCTGATGAGGGTGATTGACATAAGTATGGAGCAGCGCCGGAATGAAGGGGGCGGGGGAAACGGGGGATCCCGAGAAAACCCACTGACCAGCGGCATCGTCCGGCACGATTCCCACATGCGAAAATCCGTGTGTGACCCGGCCGGGGATTGAACCCGGTTCACCTGGGTGGGAGGGGAGATGGAAATGCGCTCTTGGTGAAGTAAGCTCCGTTTGTTCAAAGAGTGCCAGGCGTTTTGATTAATGACGTTTTGACTAACGGCGAATTGCCTAACAGCGAATAACCCGACGGCGTTTTGTCTAACTGAGTTTTGCCTAACGGCGTCTTGCATTAAATGTTACTTTCCTGAGGAAGCTGCGTTAACAGCAGTTTGCCAAACTGCTTTTCGCCTGACGGCGTTTTGTCTAATGGTATTTTGCCTAACGGCGTTAAGCAAAACGACGCGCCCCCGTCCAAACACCCAAAATTGTTTTATGTTTCATTAGCATATTTGAAATATATGTAGAATGGAGTGGAGAGATTTGGACGGCTCTTAACATCGAGGTCTTGAGTGCCGATGAGGGTGAAACGAGTTGAGTAGGCCCATGGAGTAGCGCCGGAATGCTGGGGCGGGGGAAGCGGGAGATCCCCGAGTAAACCCGCCGACCAGTGGCATCGTCTGACACGATTCGCACATGCTAAATTCCGGGAGCAACCCCGCCGGGAATCCATCCCGATTCACCTAGGTGGGAGGCGAGTAATCTAACCATCTCTTGGGTGGTTTATCCACCTACTCTGAAGAAGTTAGAAGACATAATACAGATCTGGCAACGTATAAAGAAAATGAACAACGGAGGAACAATGACCTAAGCAAGGAACCAGGATAATAGAGAGTGGAAATATACAGAGTTGTCAATGGAACATGGATGAGGAGAATTAAATGACGAAAATTTTGACTGATGGAAGGTATATAAAGGGGGAGGGGGATCGAAAAGGTGTCCAAAGTTCCCTCCCCCGTTCTGGGCTTCTGCTTAACGAAAGGAAAGGAAGGATACAGTTAATATATTGTAGAGCTGCTATACAATGGCTTAGAAAAGCAGAGTAGAAATATATACGTTAGAAAAAAGAGAATAACCCCCTGATTGCTGGGAGAGTCAGGGTGGATGGCAGAATCAACCGCGCCACACACACCCTCCGAGCAGCTTGGCAGTAAAATAATATATAATTTGTAATCATATACAACAATAATCAATCAAAGGGTAATGTCATGTAAAGCAATAAAAACGAAAAGTTAAAGTTACGTGGCCCACGAGAGCCAAAGTAAGGATAGTTATAAGATAGAAAATTCAATGATATGATAAAGGAAATAAGCGTGGGGGTAAAAAGAGAAAGATTACGTGTCTGGCTCTTAGCTGGCCACGAAAACATAAAAAAAACGTCCAACCACTACACCACCGCCGCCCTTTGAAATATTTGTGATATGGTATGAAACAGTATTGGGCTGTTAACGGTAAACTGAACACTTTTGAAATTCCTGCTGAAGATATAATTTTACGGACATTTTGTATTCTCCCGCCATATGTAAATTCAACAATGCCATGTGCTTGATCACTTTGTTCATGCGTAGGTCAAGTGAAACTGTGAGAAGTACATATTTTTCCAATTGGCTAAGTCTTACTCTTATATGTACGAGTAAGAGAAAAAAAAAACAGAAAGGAAAATAAATTATTCCAATGTTCTCACAAATGTTTACCTAACACTTTTAATTCAACGTAAATACATGGAAATAATTTACCTCCATCGTTACCAACTTCACTGGGCACATGCATTTCAGATAAAATACACGCAAGCAGAATCAGTTTTAATTTTAAAAATTCTTTATTAACGGTAAACTTGTCTATAGTACAGAATACATGCTTCGGGCCTTAAAATGCAGAAATGAGCAGTTACGCCAACTTCAGTCTCACACTCCAGGAAAACTTGAGGCACTGGCTGGAAACATGTCGGAACGAAGGCCTGGTTACTTTGGCCGTGTTCCGTTACCTGTATTAATGTAGTTGCTACAAAATTTATGTAATGTGTGTTCCGTTCTTTATGCATCGAGAAAAAAGTATAACAACCTTGCGCTTTGTTTCCTATGTTGGTTGACAACTAAGACGGAGTCTGCACAGTATGCAAACAAAACTTCGCACGCATTTACTTTACTTTGCGTACTTAAATATTAATATGCGTTATGTGCGTGACATGGTGTGACCATACTGAAAACTATACAGATGCATCTTCTGCATGCTCGCCTGCACTGAAGCCGCTGTTGAAGTCCTTTTGAGCTTTCTAACATAACTTTCGGCATCTTCCCGTAGCACCATTTTGCACAAACGTGACGTCAGTATTTGTGCTCCAGACCACATGCAATTGATGAGCGACAGTGTCAGGANAGCACCATTTTGCACAAACGTGACGTCAGTATTTGTGCTCCAGACCACATGCAATTGATGAGCGACAGTGTCAGGGAGTAGAATGACGTGAGAGGTACATCAATGCGATTGCAGCAGAGGATCGGAACAACCTCCCCTGTGCATATTGCATATTGCAGACGTTACGTTAATTTGGCCTTACTTGGGGGCCACGGGGGGTAAGAGGTTAGCACACTCGCCTTCCACCAAGGCGAAACCGGTTCAATCTCTGTCCGGGTCCCTCCCGGATTTTCGTTAAGTGGGAATCGTGCCGGACGATGCCACTGGTCGGCGGGTTCATCAAGGATATCCCATTTCCCCCACCCTTTTATTCCGGCGCTGATCTATTCTCACCTCGCTTCACCCTCATCGGCTCTCAAGACCTTGTTGTTAAGAGCTGCTCAAATATCTTCACTCACTCACTCATTGGCATTACTTGCCAACCTGCCACCCAGCCAGCAGCGAATCTTTCGCAGTACTCCAGCCCTCATTTAATAAGCTTTTTTCCCCCAAGGTATTCTTAAAAAATAAATACGCATACAGAGGCAAATTATAGTGGCATTTCTTTCGACTACTGCTGTATCAAAAATATTAAACATTTTGCAATTGGGGCACAGGATAATTAAAGGTTTTAATAAATTAAAAAACTAATAAACACTACTTGGGAGCGGCGTGTGGGGAACTGTTGCAAGGTAGGCTGTGTTTTGCTCTATGCTATATATAATCGTTTTCTAGTTTACACATCGGCCACTTAAACGTAGTAGTGCAGTGTGTAATGCGTGTCTCGCTGCTCTCTCGTGAGTGGCCGCAATACATACAGTTTCTCCCGGCTCCACGCTGGTTACTGGTTCCTGCTGCGTGCGCCGAATGTGCACAGCACTGAGTAAGCGCCAGTTTACCTTGCAACACTTCACCACACGCTATTGCTACTTGGGACATTTCAGTGGACGAAGACATGAGGATAAAACTCCCAAAATGTGCGTGAATGTGTGTGTGCGAGTGGGAGTGCACGCTTGTGTTGTGTGTGCGCAAGTGCGTGTGCATGTGTGGTGCGCTTGAATGTGTATGAGTTGTATGTATTTTTCTTCTTACCCCACCCCCCTCCTTTTTTTCCTCACACTTTTTCCAAACTTTATTACATCCAATCTCTGATTTGTCTGAAGTAGTTTGTACTTCTTTATGTTTTTCACTCGTTTCGTACATTGTGCTCGTTTGTATTTAGTACCTGTGAGTTATTAAGTGTCTTTTTTTTTATTTATGAAATTTAATTTAAATGAGGGAATAGTTGTTATGGGTTGAGTGTAAGAAAAGGCGATCATGCCTTAACTGCGCCTTTAAGTCGAAAATAAATAATTAATAAATAAGACAACTTTGGGAGATTTCACCATGCAACGAAATCATTACGATCGGAAGAGAACGATTCAAAATCCGGCTTTGAATCCTAACAAGCCTTAACCGATTTCGGAAGCGCGCGGGTTCGATCCTTACAGACCTTATAGTTTTTTCATGATAATTTTTTCCGTCCGTTTTCTAAGTCGCTCTGAGTATGCAAATACTGGCGAGAAAAAAGTTCGGCTGAAATCTCAGTCTTGCATTTTAATACCTTGAAAGCAGAATTTAGTATTATGTATCGCCCTACATTACTTGGTTTTTTTCCTAAGAAAAAACACTAAGCTGTTAAATGGTATTCCGTGTTTTGACAATCACATAATGTCCGTTGAGATATCACACCTAAAATATAATATAATTATTGAAAACGCTAATGAGAACGATATGCGTGCTATCATTCTGGCTTGGGAGAAGGGGGCAGTAACAAAAAACTATTAATCACAAAATTGATGTAAAATAAAGGTTTCGTTGTTCGTAATCTAGGGCTTCCTGGCGTGCGTCGCTCTAGTTCGCGATACTCTCCATCATTTCAGTTCCGTATTATTAAATATTCTGTGGCCGTGATGTCAGGATATCACGTGCACCAATCAGCCTATCTTTGTTCTACGCTGTAAAAAATATCTTTATTTGTACAAGGAATTCTTTGGAAACTGGTTGCGAGAGATATTTTTGTGACACTACAAATAATGTAGACCAAATTTCTCAAAATCTTAGCGAGGAATGTGTGAAACTAATATTGAGTTATAACTTGCAAGTGATGTAGACATCGAGTTTATTATAAATATAGAACTACATAAACAGTTTTGTATGTTTTCTTAAATAATGTGCTGTAAATATACAATATTATATTAGTAAAGTTAGAAGAAAATCTTTGACAACTAGTTTCCATAGAATTGTTTGTAACGCGCACATTAATTTTTTGCTCGGGATAGCGAAATAGTAGATGAGCCCTAAATCGGCCTGTGCTGTTGAGATCGCGTACGAGGTTTGAGTGCCATGAGAAAGGACGGCTGTGGGGAGGGAGGGAAAAGTTGACGCCTCCTCCACCTATGGGGTGGAGAAGAGGATGAGGTGGCGACGGCGTAGTAGCGCGAGGTAACTTGCGCATGCGCCTTGTCGCCCTTCGTGGACACGCGACCCTCTCAACGGCNGCGACGGCGTAGTAGCGCGAGGTAACTTGCGCATGCGCCTTGTCGCCCTTCGTGGACACGCGACCCTCTCAACGGCGCCATCTTGCGTGCGGCGTCTCTACCAACACGCCGTCCGTGTACCCGCTCGCGCCTACGTGATAAAAAAAAAACACAAACAAATAAAACTGTCTCTTTAAAATTGCGTTACTTCACATAATAACTTTTTGCAAAACTACACGTGTTTAATACCTAAGTTGATATATTTTTATTTTATATTTTTTATACGGTGTAAGTTTTTGAAGCATGTTGGTAACAAAATGCTAAAACGGAATATGTATAGATGATCTGAATGCGCCGTGGACATAGAGTCTATATTAAAAGTAATCAATCTTCGCGTCCCAACATTGAACTGATGCTCATCCCACAGAAATGTTAAAACCACACGTGGTTTTGATTAAGGTTTGCACAAGGTTTACAAAAATAAATCCTTTGATAAGCTTGTGCAGTACCAAAGGCGCGGGAACTTTAATTAAGAGGCCATTCCAACGCTTCAGAGATAATATGCAACCTGCAATAACCCAAATTTAATTCAATGGTAATTTTTTCACGATTTTGTCAACAAATGTGGTACGTTATTATAAATTATTTTCTATATTATTATAAATGCAGTTGCTTCAGTTTGAAATGCATTCTCCGAAATAAGCCACAACTTATCGTTTCATTACAAATGTGAGCAATAAAGATAGTTATAAATATTATAGTGAAAGGTTTTCTTTTGTCTGATTTTTAAGAACGCATTTCAAACAAGAGTGACTGAATCTTTACTTTAATGCTAAATAAGTTCTGCATTTTTATTAATTTTATTACTACTAACAGTGACGTGAGTATCATTGATGTAAATTAGGTTATTGAGTATTACTTAATGCACTTGAAACGCTGGAATGGCCTATCTGAACCAGCAGCTTACAGAACCGTTGCTCGATGTCGCTGGTTACGTGTTACCGATCTGGCCTCCTCGTCGCACGAAGAGATGCCACAGGGTACTTAAGACTAAAGGCGGTTCACGGTTAAATGAGCACCTTTGAAATTAACTTTTGAAAAATGTCACTGCCCCTATCTGCAACGGAGAGAAAGTAGTTCTATGTGTTAACTATAAATTACAAGAGCTAAGTAAACATTTGTGAATACTGGAATAATTTACCTTGCTTGTTGTTTCTTTAATGCATATAGATATAACAATGAAAACATTAGTAAAATATTGAATTTTTTTTTAAGTTTTACATGTGGCCTTGACTGACGCACGAATAAAGTGATTAGGCCCATGGTAACGTTAATTGTACATATGGTGGAAGAATACACAATGTGCATAAGAATGTCTTTCAAAAATGCTCATTTTACCGTGAACAGGTTTTATAGAAGTGTAACAGCCACTTACNAATGTGCATAAGAATGTCTTTCAAAAATGCTCATTTTACCGTGAACAGGTTTTATAGAAGTGTAACAGCCACTTACATTGCGAACTACAACTGCACACGCCAGCAAAATGGCGTCACTACTCAGCGACCTGTCGGAACGCCGTTCGCCTATCAGCGTCTGGCAACTTACTTGTCAACCGGCAGCCCAACCCCTAGGGAATCTTTTGCAGCACGCGGGAGCCAGTCAGACACAAGGCCCGTTCCATAGACTCGCGCAGCCAATTAGCGAATAGGTCCGCCCACATCAAAGGAACCACCACGTATTTTCAGTTCTGAGGGAGGGGAGAGAGAGAGAGAGAGAGAGNAATAGGTCCGCCCACATCAAAGGAACCACCACGTATTTTCAGTTCTGAGGGAGGGGAGAGAGAGAGAGAGAGAGATAGAGAGACTTTTGGGTGGCTCTTGACAACGAGGTCTCGAGAGCCGATGAGGTTGAAGGGAGGTACATGAGTATGGAGCAGCGCCGGAATGCAAGGACGGGGGAAACGGGAGATACGCAAGAAAACCCGCCGACCAGTGGCATCGCCCGGCACGATTTCCACTTACGAAAATCCGAGAGTGTCCCGGCCGGGGATTGAACCCTGTTCGCTTTGGTGGGAGGCGAGCAGTCCAACCGCTCAGCCACCGCGGCCCCAAATTCAGTTGTGTCTAACGTACCTATTCTGTGGCGATGCCGTAGCAGCACGAACATTCTGATCAACAGAAAGTAAGCTGTACTGACCACATGCATTACGAACGCTGCAGGGAAAATCTATGGTCACTGGAAAATATTTTGACACTATATTTTCTACAAAATATTTTGTAGTGATACAATTATTTGGTAGTAGTCATACAATGGTTTGTCGCTAACTGCAAAATGAACATTCTTCTAATTACAAACAGCAAAACAAGAATTGTGAACAAAACAACTTTCTATTCTCCAAAAAGTATTTGATACTATATATACTAATGAAATATTTTTTGTTAACTGATACAGACTCTTCAGTTACCAGGTTGCAAAGTAAGAGATCAATTTGCAACCGGTAGCAAGGCAAACTGTTTTTTGGTGACCAAAATATAATTTCCTTATCGCCGCAAACAGTTTGGCAGGACACATATTGACAACATATTTGAGTTAGAATGAAGAAGTTAAAATCGTTTGTCACTAATAACAAAAAAAAAAAAAAAAAAAAAAANAAAAGCAGGTTAGCGGGGCGTGCCGATGTTATCGAGATAGGCTGCGAGCGTGCGTACTCCCTGGGTCTCGGGCAGATCGCATCTGGCGCAGAGTGCACTTAACGGCGATGTGGGTCAGCCATTACCGCACCGTGTGCATGACGTCACAGAGCGAACCTCTACCAGGCGGCTTGTTTGTTTACCTGGTCTATTCGCACCCTCCGTGGCTCACTGCCCTCGCTCTAGTCCATTCACGGTTCCTTCACACCGAACCTGTGAAGAGTCACCCCATGCGTCACGTGTTTGGTTGTCTCCTATACATGCGACGTATAACAAGCGTTTTATACTTCTGTTATAAAAGTACTTTACGTTTGGAAAATTGAAATTTCATTAATAGCTTATCTATAAACTATAAAATTTCTTCTATAATTATTATGAATAAAAACAATTAAGAAATAGGCGTGTTGGTAATGCCTAGTAAGAAATAGTTCTCATGTAAAATGTTATAACACTGAGTGCGCACAAATGCGATGCGTTGTCCCTCTGGTGTGATTTTCCAGACTTGGTTAAGCTTTGATTGCACCTGGCGGAGGAATATCCTGGAAGGATAACTTAAGCACGTCTTCAGAAATGAGTAAAGTAACCGTGAATGTACACTGGACACAGCAATGTTACAGAACCTGGTCACAGAATGTTTAAGAATACAGAGGCGAAAAAGTGGCGCATAGCTCGAACTTCAGCCCACACACCAAAAAAAAAATTGTCTCACTGGCCAGCATTACGGCGGAGTGTCGTTGGCGAGTCAGCGCCTGGAGACTATCTTGATAGACGGCTGCCTGACCAGTAGGGAACCTTCCGCAGCACGCAGTAGCCAATCAGACACAAGCTCCGTTTCCAAAGCTTCGCGTTGCCAATCAGTCCCGAGTGACCCAGGCCTGGGATTTAACCCGGTTCACCTTGGTTGGAGGCGAGCAGTCTAACATTATGCTGTAATTCTGTGGTATTCTATAAGACAGCCTAACTAAACGGAGAGTAAATTATTTATTAAATTAAAACCATCAACCTATTTACCCACTCTTAAAAGTGACCATCGAATAACGGTTTTTTTATTAATTTGTCATTACTACAAGCAAATGCGGTCCGCAATAAGGAACAATGAAGCACTCTTTATCCCATAGAGGACGTATTGCACATGAAGAGAAAATGCACATAGACAACAACTATTAAATAAATCCCTTAAATGTGGTAAACACCGTTTGCCGAGACCCCCCCTCCTTTTCCCTACCGTTTATAAAAATATTCTGTCACTAGGCATGTAGGCATGTATGTTGCTTGTTCAGACCGAGTTGCAAGATACATTTTATCTACGCGCGTACAGTTCCAATCCAAAAATTGTTTAGTTGCATGATCTAAATGTAAAATAATCTTATGTAGCTGAAGGGGTGATAGTTAAGATATTTGGTGCTACTATGTTTTTCGAAAGAAAAAAAAATCTACTTATATCCTTAAACTATAAGTGCTGCCTGTGATTCGTTTCTGAATGCACAAAACATGAAACACTGTGACGTTTTTCGCCAGATTCGTGAGGTACTTGGACAACATGCCATGAATGATGTCAGTAGTACATATGTGTGTGTGTGAGTGAGAGAGAGAGAGAGAGAGAGAGAGACGTTAATAAGGAGCCAAAAATGGCTGAGGCTAGCGATGGTTTGTGGATAATGCAGTTTACATGTGCAGAGTGGATGAGAAGATTGTTTCGTATTTTCCCTGCAATCTCACGGCCACTTTTCAACATATGATTTGCGTTGTAGACGGCATTGTTCTACAAAACAAGGGTAAAACAAACTGGTGTCCTCTAGAAGTGCATCAACAATGGTGGGCTATATAGGCCCTATAGGAAACTGGATTACGGTAACACAAAATGGCAAAATAATTGCTTTGGAAATGTTTCACTCATGTATTTCCTTTCAATATTCTTTCGGAACTTGATGTGCTACTGCAGTGAGTCTTTACGTTTTAAATACGATTTTGTGGAGCGTCGTTTGTTTTCAGAGGTTGGTATAAAATATTAATGAGTAAACGGAGAAGAAAGGACCACAGCAATTAGTTTTTCCTGTAAACCTTCTGAAATGCGATGAAAGTTTAAAACCAATACTTAGTATGGATATTTTACCATATTTAATACCGTAAATATAGATATGTTGAGCTTCAGTATAACGCAAATTTAGAAATTTCACTAATCATTTTGACTCTTTGCTGAACAAAAATAGAAAAGGTTTCATGGATGTAAACAAAGAAAGTAACTAACATTCATGATTTCTCAAAACTCTGAAAAGGATGAGGAGGGGGGTGGTACGCCATTTTGGATTTATATATCTTCTGTCATTACAAATGCTTGAGATTGTTTTTTGATAATGTGAATTTGTTATGGCATAGGTCTTTATTTATTATATTTTAGAGACAATTAATCATCTTTTAGACTTCTATGCACATTGCGTGTGGTCATTCTCAGAAAGTAATAAATGATTTTTCCTTTTATAATGCAGTTATCGAGTCATCAGAAAGATCATACTAGGTATACTATTGTTACGCGCTCGCTGCATCGCATCCCGCGCGAACAAGTGGAAGTGAAGGACAGCAGTGATATGATAGCGGCGACAGCAAGTCAAAGGATTGTTATGAATGAACAAGCTAGCGATAGGCCGGTGGCCACATGTATGTTACAGAAGGCGAGCCAACACGCTAATTATTTTTGCGGCACGCGCTGCTGACCCTGGTTGTGTTGATTTCTGCGTTTATCTGAAGAATGCTCTGGATTACTGACCTCGTTCTCTTAGTGTGACTCGGGGTGCGTAGAACCTTCCAGATGGCCAGGGCGAACGATATAAAAGTACGCAAGGCCTCCGAGTCGAGTTGATGAGCGAGTGAATGAGTGGCTGAGTTCCGAGCGATAGAAGACGAGCAGTAATAGAAGTGACCAGCGGAAGGGAAATCTGCGGCTGCGAGTATCAATCAGTGAAGAGTGCTGCTGGCAGGCTGGACTATTGGCCTAGATGCGTGAGTGAAATACATTACAAATGGTGGCAACAGATAGACTGAAAACGTGTTAATGTTGAGTATGAGTTAATTGACTGTAACCAAACAGAGACAAGTAAGAAGGACGTTAACAAGAGTTGAAATAGACGTAAAATACTGCGCTCACTGTTAAATAAAAACAGTAACAGTGGAGACAGATTATTTAATGCTGTAAATAATAACTGTGTGAATAAATTAAAAATCAAAATTAGTTATTTTATTTTTATTAATACCTCCATCCCTCACGAAATCAGGTACGTTCCTTAGGCGTCCATGTAATAGTATACTACTTGTCAAAAAAATTTCAATTATATATGTTGAATATATTTAATTGCTCAAAAACTGATAACACCATAGTAATTTCATTCTCTCCCGCGGAAGTTAAATTTACGAACAGTGTCTTATAAGCTGTTTACGGTTAATTGAGCAGTTTTAAAATGAATCTTTGATAAATGTCATTGCTCCTACCTGCATGTAGGATATTTCAACGCTCAAAGTGAGTAGCATGCGCTTAGTAAAGTTAATAACGGACGAAGGTAAAGTAGTTCCATGTTTTAATGTCGAACTAATATTTTTAGGTAAATATTTCTTGATAGCAAAATTATATAATTCACTTTTTGTTATTTAAATGCATCTAAGTGTAAAATCAGCAAATTTGTAAAATATTTACTTTTTTAATTATTTCACAGTTTCATCTTGACCGACACATGAATAAAGCGATGAGGCTCATGGCAAAGTAAATTTTGTATAAGGTGGAAGAATACACAATTTGCATAGGCTACAAGCATATCTTGAGCAGAGCTTTCAGAAGTACTCATTTTACAGTGAACAGCCTATAAGCCTAGATTACTTGTAGTACTCCAAAACATTATCGCTAAGATACACTTTTGTGATTCGATGATTTGAATTGTCACACACTGCAGGTGTCTGCCAACGAATCATGGACACTGAGTGTCGAAGTTACCTAATTCTGATTGGCCCAGCCAGATAAGGAACTGTCTCCCGACAAAGACACGTGACCAATAATTAAAGGAAAACTGCACGTATGCCATAGGACATTGAAGTCTAGGTTTCGTGTAAATATTTTCGCGAAAAACCGGTGGCCCTACCTGCAGTCCATTCACGGTTACTTCACACTTCTCTGAAACCCTGCTGAAGTTCTACTTCCAGGATATTCCTCCGCCTCATGGTAATAAAGCTTAGAAAATTACTCCAAAGGGAAAACGCACCGCATTTGTGCGCCCTCAGTGTAATAACATTTTACATGAGAACTATTTCTTACTAGGCATTACCAACACACCTATTTCTTCATTGTTTTTATTCATATTAATTATAGAAGAAACATTATAGTTTATAGATAAGCTATTAATGAAATTTCCATTTTCCAAACGTAAAGTACTTTGATAACAGAAGTATAAAACGCTTTATTTTGAATGATAACAATTTCTTACTAGGTGTTATCAACACACATGTTTTTTCACTGTTTATATCCATGTTAGTAATACATGAAATATTATTACTTATAAATAAAATAGAAGCAACATTTCAATTTAACAAATAATGAGGTACTTTTATGTTAACTGAACTATAAAATTCTCGTGATGCATGTCATATTTAGGAAATAACCAAACACATCATACATGGGGTGATTATTCGATGGTTTGATTCAAAACGTGCGAAGAAACCGCGAATGGACTACTATATAAGAGTGTGGCAGCTAGGTGGCGACGACTCAGCAGCTGTGCCCCTGCGTGTGTTGCAGTGGGCCTGTCGCTGGGAGCGCACCAGGAGCTGTCCCTGGCGGGGTACGCCGGGGCGGTGTTCCCTCACCCGGGGCTGCTGACCGGGACGTCGCCGGACCCGCACGCCCTGCTGACACCCGCCGCCGCCCACCGCATGGCCTGGGGCACACAGCTATCGCCCTCGGACTCCGCCCACCACGCGCAAGGTGAGTCACGGTGTGCGTCCCACAACCCGCCTAGCCTCTAGCTTAAGAGGCTGTATCGCCTCTCTTACAAAGAAATTATTCGTTTTAGTGTCGTGACAGAAGAGTCAGGGCCATTACTGAAAATGTTTCTTTATAGAAGCGTTACATTTCATGGTTCTGTGCAAATTTTTGCACCTGATTGTTAACAGGTGTTCCCTGGTTGTCATTTAAAGGTGAGAATTAATTAATATGTACAATTTGGCATGCAGATAATTTTTGCATAAATATGCGTTAGTAGATCATATATTAAGTCCGTAACGATGAGTAAAGCAATTATCTAAGCTTCTATTGTTGAATTTCTCAATAAATCCTCCTACATTTGAATCAGGAAGAAATAAATGAAATATTCAATATGGCGGGTAACGCGGGCCCTTAAATTTTTGTTAATTACCATTAATGTTTAATATTTAAATCCGAACTTTAATATTACATACATAACTATTGTACAGAATTTCTGAAACTGGAATTAACAGATTTGACTCTGCATTTTCTCACCTGAGATTGAAAAAAAAAAAAAAAATTACGACATAATCTTTATTACGGTTACAGATGTGACAAAAATAACACGGACCGAATATTGCAGACTTAAAAATGTCTGTTAATAAATGCCTTATGCCCTGACAGCCGTCGGTTTCAAATATTTGATCTGAAAAGTGAGCTACGGCGAAACAAAAATAAATTCAACGTGGAAGGGATACTTCCCCTTTAAAGCGCGTATTTGACATGTTAGATGGTAATGCAGTGATTACATACTTATGTATCAAGGGGCGGCGGCTGATGTAGCGGTTAGAGTGCTCGCCTCCCAGCTAGACGAACCGGACTCGAGTCCCAGAGGGGCTGCTCTCGATTTTTTGCAAGCGGGAAGTATGCCCGACGATGTCACTTGTCGGCGGGTTTACTCGGGGATCTCCCGTTTCCCCCACCCTTGCATTCCGGCGCTGCTCCATATTTACCTCGTTTCACTCTCATCGGCTCTCAAGACCCGGATGTTGAAAGCCGCCCAAATTCCTCCACTCTACTCTAGTAGAAGAATATACAGCCTTCGAAGTGGCAAAGTTGGAAACTCCCCTTCCGCAAGGGCCATGGATCCCTGCGCACCACGTGTTCCCACAGCTATGGCTTCACCAGTTACGCCTAGCTGTAGCGCACTCAGTTATTCTGAATACAGCACAGTGTTATTCTATGTTTTGAGTTCTATATGTTAAGCTCGAAAAAAAAAATACTTATAGAAATGGGCTATTTAAAATAAAGCACAGATGCCATCGTCTCAGTAATGTAGTGCCTTTTTCAAAGCACGCGACCTCTTGAGAGTTTTGCTTCTAATCAGTCCACTACAGACGGCTATGACACTGCCCACGGCAGACAACAGTGTCCAATAAGGGAAGTCCCACACGTGTAACAGATATCATTCGTTCTCGTGACTATAGTCAGTAGTTTGATAAACAGTAGCTACCAGTATTATGAAACACGGGCGCATTTTTATTTTCGCGGTATATAACAAAGTGTTATAATCATACTAGTAGCCTACTGTTCCGAACAAAAGATCTGTTCACTGCGATGCCTAAAATTATGTATTTACTAGTGACTGAAAGGGTTTAAAGTTTATAATTAACATGGTAGCTCGTAATGCATTCATTAGATACTTATGCAATTACTTATATTTTCTTTTATTATACACCTTGGACACGCGCTTTTGGAGCACTCCGACGTAACTAAAAACCGCTTTTTCAAATAATTGTTACTCAACATTTTTGGTCATATACATCCAAAAGTACTTGTGGTACCTGCATTGAACCTCGCTGCAAACTTTCCACAAATAAAATTATGCCGTCACTTTTTAAAGTCACATAGGTACACGAAGCACGGCGAAAACACTGTACGCCAGTTTTGAGCTTTGTGCATAGCAGCGGTGGCGCACTTGATGCGCGTGGCAATGTTGCCCTTATCGCTCGTTACAGGTGGGCGGGTCCTTTAAACAAATCTTAAACTAATCCCAAAACAATACGTAGTAGAGGAAAATAGGTAGTTCGGGAACAATCAGTGGTGCTGCAATAACCTGGCACACACTATCAGTTACTCAACCATAAACAGTACGTTTGAATTATAATTGGAAAGGGCTTATTAACGTCCCCCGGTGTTATGGCTGAAGGCTAATAAGCGCGACTTACAAACTAAATTATGACCTAACTTAAACTAACACCCGTGCCTTGCCTGGGATTCGAACCCAGATCCTCCCGCACCGCAGATCGACGGCGCACTAACCGACTGCGCCACAGGAGGTTGGCCAGTAAGTTTGAAATTGTGTGTACTAATGTTTGCACGCAGTGGTAATACTCTCTTTGAACTTGCACAAGTCGTAATACGGCCACGTGAATGGCAAATATCATGGTTACAGCGATAATCCCCTAATTAATACGACTTACGTGTCTGTCCATTTTTTTAAGCGCACAACGCTGTTTCAAAATAAAGAAAAACTCTTGTTGGCCGCTTTATGTTACTGAACAAAAAAAATACGCTTTGCATCTTTCACAGATTTATCCACAATCATTCATAGTATATCTCTAACGCTAATAAACTGTTTGCTGTCAGAGTGTAAGTTAATCACTGAGCCTGCATTTTGTTGCATGTTTGTTATTGGTTCATGTTTCTTCGGGAGGTTTAAAATAACGCGCGGATCAATTGCAAAACTGTCGTCAAGGTACGAGTTTTTAAATTCTAACTTGTTGCGAAATGAATTTGCGAATTTTTGAATTGTCTACAGGTACAGAATATTTTGATAGCACAGCATCCAATCAAAGACGATCCAACAGTTAACATAGCTACGATTTTATAAAAAAAAATGAAATCTGGGCGCACAGTTAACGCAAAGATAACGTAACTCCTTACGTTATCTTTGCGTTAACTGTTGTAAATGTTAAATTCAATATAAACCGGCTTTATGGGATTTACCCTTTCTGGTATTGTGGGGCGGAATTCGACCAACAAATTTCGTGAGGTTATTCCTTATGCAAAATAAAGTGGGAAATACACAGGATATGTTATACCTAACCTGAATATCAAGAAATATACAAACCCTTTAAAATTGAGATTTTAAAATTTATATTTCCAAAATCGAAATTAAACTACAATTAACCGAACATCGTTTAATGTTATCGAGATATTCAACCTTAGACCAAACTCTAATAAATATCTCTCCTCGTAATAAAAAATAACAGGGTTGACCACCCTATTTTTTACAGGCAACTATCTACATTCAGAAATTATGAACTTTTGGTACTGGTTTGTTGAGCTGTATAACCTTGTTAGCAAAATTTGTTTGTCTTGTTGCAACTACCCAAAACCCACCGTTTTCATGTAAAACGCACACAAAGCTTCGGCTGCAGCGATACAGTGCGTAGCACATGGGCAATACTATCTACATGCGTGTGTGGTCTGATGCCGTGTCCTCTGCAAAGACAATGGCGGAGGACATTTTTTTTAACGCTTAATGTATACAACATGTACCATACATTAAAAAGCTTACAATACTGAAGCTGCCGGCTTGTTTCTGGCGACAGCCAGTGTGCGATTCCCTGCAGGATGTGTTGGTTTTGCCTACGTGCCTGGGACTGTGTTGCTCCCACCGGCAGTTTTGTGTTCGTTTTACATGAAAACGTTGGGACCTAGGCAGTTGCAACAAGAGGACCGAACCCGTATCAAACGTCCATAATTCCCGATTGAAAAAAAAATTCCTTGCAAAAATGTAGTGGTTACTCCTGTTATTTTCATCAAGAGGGGAGATATTAGTGAGAGTCTACTATTGGGTGCAGATCCCGACATCATAAAACATTGTTCGGAGAATTGAAGTTAAATGTCACTTTTTCCCGATATTTTGCAAAAATCCAGTTTAAAATATCGATTTTTGAGGGTTCGTATCTCCCTTAATATTCGATTTAAATAGAAAGTGTCCTGTGTATTTTCAATCTGATTTTGCATAAGCAATCACCTCACGAAGCTTGTAGGTTGAACTCCGCTCCATTCTGTATATTGGACGTTCCACAGACAGTGGACTAAATTATGAGGCATACTGTACATAGCGGAAACTGACATCCAATAATGTTAGTCAGTCAGTCGGTATTATATGNGACTAAATTATGAGGCATACTGTACATAGCGGAAACTGACATCCAATAATGTTAGTCAGTCAGTCGGTATTATATGTCATTCGTTGTTTGGACTATATACCGTAGTCGCAGTAAGAGCTGCTGCCAAAAACATTAGCACAGGCAATTTTTTTGTCTGGACATACTGATATTAGCAGGCATTCAGTTCCAAACAAATATTTATTTCGTTGCAGTGCCTTAAATTACAATATGCCTGAAAGAGTTAACCATGAAAAATACGCCTCGCAAAAAGTTGGGAATATTGTGCGATAAGGCAGTTTGGGTGGTAGGACTTATGTAGTTCTTTTGTGATCAACAGAGAGCGTACTAACACGTTTAGCATGACTGGGACAAGCTGAAAACAACAGTTTATAATCGTCCACAACCTCCAGATAACTTCCAGATCTCATAAGATCTGCCCAGATGGAATGGGACCCTTCATCTGGAAGATGATATCAACACATTGATTACAAGCACGCCACGGCGTGTTAGCCACCTGTACAATGGACATGGATCCTATACACCGTACTGGGCTGCAGTGGGAAGAAAGAAACCCTCCCTAGTCAGACACCATTATGTTAATTTTGTTGTTCTTTCGTGTTTATTTATCTGTGATATGGAAATTTTTTTTATAAACACAGAATCTCACGTTTTGTATCGGTGCCATTGGTAACTTAAAATTTCTATGCTTTATTTTATTTATATTCCATAAATTTTTGCATTCTGTATGTATATTCCAAACTTTTTGTGAGGTGTTTAGATTTACCCTCTTCAAAATTACTTGCACGCAAAACTGTTTTTGTCTCTGTAATGAACGTGCAGCTGGAAACTGGGATACAAGCGGCGGTTTGGCTGCCGTCTAGTGGGAAGGGATGTTAGAGGGTTTTGTGTGAGGCTTGGAGGGTTGAACGGGCCCGTGTTGTCGGCTGTGTCGTGCCCGTTGTGAGGGGTTGCAACCCCTTGTCCCGCGCTCGGAGGACTGCTAATTGTAATTGATGGAGCCGGTTAATAACCGCGCCGCTGGGATTACACCGCCATGCAGCCGTGGCGCGCAGCCATCGACTAAATGCGACGTTGAGACCGATTTTTGTACACTGCGTTTGTTCGCAACATTGACTCATCCATCACAAACACGACTGTCAAAGTCAAATGGACAACAGTGATGAAAGAGTTTGTTAACGTTTGAATTTTAAACAAACAAAGCCGCACTTTTGTACGAGTAAAATACTGTAACTTCTATAGGGTTATATTCTAGTTGCATTAGAGCTAGGTTATATAACGTGTACGAACACCTCAAAGCACTTGCTTACATAAACTTT
Source organism: Clitarchus hookeri (assembly GCA_002778355.1). Classification (NCBI taxonomy): domain Eukaryota; kingdom Metazoa; phylum Arthropoda; class Insecta; order Phasmatodea; family Phasmatidae; genus Clitarchus; species Clitarchus hookeri. Next base: position 216,809 of record NQII01003982.1, read on the forward strand.
GTTCCAACCTCAAATATTATTCGTGTTGTTTTTGATAGTGCTATTGGCAGAAGAGCCGTCCAATGCTGTAATATGGAGAGTGACTACTGCGCAGCTAGAATGAGCACTCTACGCCATTTTCCCTCTATGAATACAAACGGCTGTCCGCGTGGACTGGGAAACACCGACCTGCCTTCGAACCCACAAACCGAGTTTTTACGATCACTGCCGAGTGATGTTCTTATTTTTTAGCCACCGATTCCAAACAATGGACGTTTCTTTTCTCAATGTTACTGTTATACGAGATCTGCTTGAACTAGAAGTTCTAGTTAGAACCCAGGATAGAGAAATATATATAAGTGAAATTGCATGGTAGCTCCTTTGCTGTAAGCGTGCCATTAGTTAATTTCACTGAAAAAGAAAAAATTTCGTAACGGCTACAAAGTGTTGATTTTTGTACTTACCCAGCTCATTTTTTTTTGTGGTGAACACAAAGAAATTTTTTTAATTGTCAGAACTCAACTTTTGTGACTACTAAAAATTTATTTTGTGGTGGCTACAAAAAATGCGTGTTCACCACAAAATGTTTGCCGGGGTGTGAATACCATCAAAATACTTAGTGTCCGTCGCAAAATTAATATTTTTTCCAGTGTAGCTGCGCGGGGGTGTGGAAGTGAGCCTTGTGTCTTCTGGGCTACTCTGTGTTATCAACGATTTCCCTATTGGCTGGGTTGCAGGTTTGCAAGTGTTGCCAGGCGCTGATTGGCGAACGGCTCTCCGACATGTTGCTGGCCAGTGATACCGGAAGTGTTCTGTACTTAGGGACCGGAAAATTTCACGAATTTTTTTTAAGGACATTCTGTTCATCCGTTACAAGTATTTTTTCCAATTAGGCCACCGTTAATTAGACACGGCCAAGGTCTATTATAGATCTGCAAGGTAACAAGGGCCGAATCTTATGCCACCTGTCGTGGGATAAACATGGCCATTCGCCGAGGCCACAGCCAATGAACAAATAGCAGAGACAAGAAAATACATAAAACAGAGGTTTTTGAAGTCACGAAATTTTCCTGTCCCTGCGCAGGGCTAAAACTGATGGCTTATCGTGAGAAAACTACGCATTCATAGGGTTCGACATTTTGTGCATGCTCCCGAAAGTTTTCTCTCATTAATGGCTGCAATACACGCATGGAGCTAGTGTCCTGTTCCATTGGACGAGCGACAAAGATTCTATTACTTACGGAGCGAGGTTTCCCAGTGGTAAAGCACTCGACTCGCATACGGGAGGACACGGGTTCGATTCCAGATCTGGAAATAATGACTTTGGTTTTTAAGTGTTTTCCGAAATCAATCCAGGCAAATGCTGGGATGGTTCATTAACACAAGCCCTGGCCTGTTCCTTCTCAATTATCAAGTAAATAAGTAAAACAGAAACGTTTGTGTTCGGTCTCCCAAGAACTAAACCAATTAGAAATCTTGATTATCTAATCATAAAAAGGTAAAGTAGCTATTGAGTTACCAAAAATATCTTGGCACAAAACATTTTCTCAATTTTACGGTGTTTTTATGCATTATCAATGACCGAACGATGAATGATCTTTTTTTGCCTATACTGCTGTCAAGACAACGTGGGTTGAACTAAATGTTGTAGATGATTCGTGGTTAGGTATGTTTGGCATCCGTCCTTAGTTTCTACTATCTGCCATTGCTACAGAATACCTAAGTGCACAGAAGTGAAATAGCCTCTTCTACATCGAACTCCATACAAACACGCCAGCAAATTCCCTTCACTGGCCAGCAACATGTAACAACGTCGTGAATCAACACCTTGCAACCTACTTGCCAGGTGGCAGCCCAACCAATAGGGAACCTTTCGCAGCACGTGAAAGCCAATCATGCGAATGGTCTGCTTACAGACCCTTGTACAGTCAATACGCAAATGGGTACTCCCACGCCAAAGTCAAATACATTCTCGAGCCTCGGCTTCTTGTTCGTTGACTACTGTTTCAGTGAATATACAGCATTTACCCTAGTACATATAGCACGGCTTCATTCTTTGTTTTCTTGCAATTTTGCTATTGGACTCAAAAGTCCTTCAGATCATGCATAAAAGTTTGTGAAGTAATCGATAGAGCCCGAATGTTTTTGTGATTTTATTTTACAATAGGCTAGACTCGCCAATCCTACATACACGCAAGTCACTTTAGTTTATCGACAGGCCACTGCAACATTGCGAACCCGTTGTATTCAGTTGTTCAAAACGAGGTCACTTTTTGCTTCCTGTCTATTGCTGGTTTAGAATTATATATGACATGTCATACATAGTATACCTTCCATTCTAAAATACGTATAATTCGCACGGTTTTTCGTGAACGTTAAATTTTAAACTGTCTAATTAGAGGAACTGTGTTGAAATTTTACTATAGGCTGTCAATGGTAAAGTGAGCACTGCTTAGGATCTACTTTTATCCCACATTTTTGTATCTTTCCACTATGTAAAATTAACGTTGCCATGGACCACCAAGTGTGACTGTGAAGTTATTAAGAGTGTAAATTTGTTACTTATATGGTAATTCGTACCCTCTCGTGCATAAAATTAAGAGAAACAAATTAAATAAATCCACTGTCCAAAAATGTTAACGTTACACTTCTAATAAGACGCTAAGACATGGATCTATTTTCCCTATCTCTTTGCCAACATCACGGACAGTATGACTGTCAATGTGTATGTTGAAATACACACAGTAACGAACAGTGATTTTCCCTCAACATCTAGTTTCAAAAGTTCTTACTTTAACGTGAACAGCCTATAAACGACAGGTACGACGTACCGTCTGTTCCATTTTACATTCCGTCATCACCTCGCCTGTTCCGTAGGAAGTCGGTGTAGGTCAGAACTATAATATATGGTGGCCGGTTCAATCGTGTGTGCGAGTGCCAGACGTTATGGACGACCATCCCACAAAGCTAATTTCCAACAATCGCTCAGTGCTTACTTTATTTATTCCTGTACGAACTTGTAGCTTAAATAATGTGGCTGATATGTATTGACATGTGACTGTTGGTAAATCAATGCTGTTTAATAAAATGGCGACACATTTCCTCTAACTGGACAGTTTCCCATGTAACGTCCGTACAAATTTGGCCGAATTATAACCGTTGGAGATTTGTTGGTATACTGTGTCACATCCTGTACAGTAAAAAATTACGTGTTTGAAGTTTACCTTACGATAGAAAGGCTCTACGAACTTAAAATGTCACTGACGTACACACGAGTTAGCTTGTGCACAACTGAATTCGCAATATTATCCGGACCCTAAGAATTGATCCACTGCCACTTCATTTAATGGAACAGCNGATAGAAAGGCTCTACGAACTTAAAATGTCACTGACGTACACACGGCTTGTGCACAACTGAATTCGCAATATTATCCGGACCCTAAGAATTGATCCACTGCCACTTCATTTAATGGAACAGCTGGGCTTCCACTTATTATCCTCGAGTGGTAACCCAGCCAGGAAACCTGGATGAAGTTCATGACGACTCGAAAACCTTCGCCTCTTGACCGGGTGTCAAGCATGTTGCTGAGTTTCGCAGCCGCAAGTTGTCAGAGCCCCGTACGAGTAATCCCGCATTCAAATCTCCCGCCGTGGAGCGGTTGTTAGTGAAGCGCGTTTAACATGTAAGTTGGGTTATACAGGGCGTTCCTTTGTTGGCCGTCCGGCTTTGTCCGAAAGAGGGCGGGATAAGGGAGGGTTACCCGGGAATACTAACACGGATGCGTGCTTGCAGAAGGCTTTCCATAGACCAACTGACAATAGCAATCATTGTGGTTGGAGGAAAAGAGCGTTGAGGAGGGGGAAGAGGGTAGAGTAGGGCGAGGGGAGACTGCCGGCTCCATATTATTTGGCCGTCCATAATATTGGCGTGGTATAGCGATGGTGATTGTGTCTGCCGTTTCGTTTTCCTTTTGACACCACTTGTCCACGAGTATTACCCCTGTTGCTTCTAGCGCCTACAATTGTGAGCATGTTGCGGAGGTATCGCATTTACGCTGGGCACTGCACTTGTAATTCGTCAGAACTTCCATCACGCTTTGAAAAATTACAATAAAAATGTAAGTTTTACAAATCTTGCTATTTTCTTTGAAAAACTTGCGAAGCTTTCTGAACTTTCCACACTGTAAAATATTTCTGTACTTTTACAATGAATTATTTGAAAACTGAAATCGCCAGGATTTTTTTTTTTTTTGCAACAGCACGAGTGAATTAAAGCAAATTTTACGGAATATTAATATTTACTATGTAAAACTAATGTTGCTTTTAACAGGCAAGATGAAGACTTCGGGTTTATAATAAACATGACATAAAGCATTTGTATGTTTCAGAGTTGTATGGTTACAAGAAAATCTCTGGCAACTCGTTTCCAAAAAAATAGTTTGTAAAACGGACATTAGTTTTACTCAGCACCTATTCAAGTATGTATCATAAGAATGGATAATGAATATTACCGTATTCACTGTACTCTGTATATAGTTGCAATTTCCTCATCGGTTGTGCCAAATGCAGTGAGCTAATTTTATTCGTGATTGGTTTTCACATGAACAGGTCCGCCTTCCTTTGCGTGTTTGTTATTGGCCCAGAGTTTTTCAAGAGCGTATTTGTTCTACTGTAATACTATAAGAAAATTCGACACAAACGTACATGTCTTTTACTGTAAAAATTATCTTTAACTGAATGCGTAATTTTTCCTCAGTCTTTATTTAAAATAAATGTCCGATGAATTTTCTTTAGAAATGTTAGCGGTTAGATTAATCTAAGAACCCTTTATCACCGTTCAACTTAAGTGGGTAGGCGACTTCTTGCTTTTGTGCTCCACAGCTGTTTGCATATCAACCACAGAAGCTCTGTCTTTAAGTAGTCCAGTTCTGAGTGTTCTGGTAAGACTGGATAACGGTTTATCGTAGTCACAGCAGACATAAAACAACAGAAAACATGCAAGTGTCTACGCAGGACATCGATAACCACCACTTTGAACATTTCACTAGAAATCAGAGGCTCTGATTTTGAAGCTTCTTCACGTGTAAGGAATGTCCCAAATTCACGCCTACCACAGATCTCACAACTTGAAACCTCAGAGAAAACGGAAATGAAAATGTGGCAATACATCGCCTCGCCAGGAATCGTGCGTGAAAGGAAATCGAGTTTATTGCCGTTGTTCCACTCGGCACAAGCGAGAGAGCGAGAGGGCACGAGGCATTAGCGTGGCACCAGGCCAGTTCCGTCGATAGCGTGTCGTGTGTCGTGTGTTGTTGTCGGCTCGCTGGCCGGGGCGAGTGGCCGCCATCTTGCTGAGTGCCCTCGCACCTCGGCGAGCCGACCCGCTGCCGGTCGATAGTCGGCGATTATCGACCACGGGGCCATTAGAGCAGCGCTGGCCACGCCACGCTATAGTCACAACACAACACACTTTCAAACATAAGTGCTGTTGTGTAGGTACAAGATGGTTACACAACACAGTAAAAGCCAACTATTAAACATTTACTGCCAACTACTCAGCATACTAAAAATACCTAATGTTAGCTCATGCGAAGTAAGATATGAAAAAAAAAGACTCACCTGGAATTTTTATCACTGCTACTTTTTTAATTAGGCTCTAATAGTTGCCTGTTTTCGGCGATATCTACCCTTCATTAAACCAAACGGTTTCTTGAATGAGTGAAAGTCATTATCAAAGAACGTTCTTTTTAAACACTTTCGATACTCTGTGAAATTATGTAGTGGATTCATTACTGCCGGCAGGATTAACACGAAATAGCTGACTGAGTTTTTCATTGGCTGTCACACTTCCGTATCGTTGTGTCTTTATTTCACTCCTTCGTACGTAATGCACCAAGAAATACTGAAACATATCTGCTGATCGGCCTTTGTTTTTGAGGTTATGGCGACCTTTTAAGTGCACTTATAACACTAGCTGTTTTAGAGAATCTTACTTATCAGTTGCATCGTACTAATTCATACATTTATTTTGTCATGGAACTGTTTCTGTCGGTCACTCGATATTTTTGAAGCACTATGTTTTGCACCGCCTTTGCCTACCAAGTAAAATAATGAAATCATAAATATGGGCGTATCAGATTTAAAAAACGACTAAACAGAATTTTGGTACGGCATGCGGTGCATGAGTATTAATATATTGTTATTTATTACTTTTAAAAATTTTAATTTTACAAATAGAAACTTAACTCTACCCTCACCTTTACATGCATTTTAACATTTCGTGAATGATATGAAAACTTGATTTATGCAGGCCTAATGTGAATAAATAACTGATTTTCTAATCTCACGAATTGACAAGAATTTAGTTATAAAAAAAAACCACAACGTATGTACTAATGATAAGAAAAGTCTTATTATTTACTGGCATAACGCCTCAGTACGGAAATTTTCAAATTTTGATGTTTGATAAAACGTTACAAGTAGTTTATTCACATATTTATTTTTAAACTACACTGTTGGTGTTGCACTTTGCATTGCAACTGGCAAACAAATATACATTTATTCTATTAATGGCAACATTTTAATTCCACGTGTTAGTATAGTTGAGCACACACAGATATAGTTTAAACATCACTGACAAAGTTTTATATAAATGGCAGAATATGCCCAGCCGAGCAAAACTAACTGCCATTACCGGAGCAACTGGCTGAGCCATCTCATCGCAACGCCCCAGCCTTGTTACAGTTATAGAGAACGCGTTAGTAGATCTAAAATCGTTTATTCTATAGAGTTTACGTCTTAAAGAAATTGAACCTAGACCTAAAGTCGTTTAGCCGAATCTTAACTTCAGCGAAAGGTTGAACAGTCGTTTGTCCTGAAACACTTATGAATTCTGTGCGAGAAAATGTTTTTATACCCATCAACAGGCACTATACCTAAAGTAGTTTAGCCTACAGCCACTTCATGTAAACGGAATTTAACCTACTCTCAATAAACCTGAAGTCATTTCGCTAACACTTTTAGGAAAAAACGATTTCAGATCTACTACCTGCTGCGCGGCTTGGGCAAAATATCTCCGCATCGCCTCCAAGAATGCAACCTTCTTTGAACGTGAATCATGCGGGTTGCATCTGTAGTTACTATAAGGGAGCGATTAACGCGTTTTGGCTGAGATGTGATAACGTTTTTTATTATAGGTTGTTCGTGGTTAATTGAGCACTTTTTTTGTTGAGTGCTAGATAACTAGCTCTCTACTAGGAGTGTTTAGGTCTTGTCTCTATCGTTCCTTTTGACGATCGTTTCCAGCTCGAATCGTAACTGAATCCAGTTTTTTTTTGTCACAGCGCATTGTGGGAACTGACGTTGTGCTGGTAACGTTTTGTCCAAGACCAGGGAGCAGAGAGTTTCAGGCGTCTCTTAACATCGAGGTCTTGAGAGCCAATGAGGGTGAAGCGAAGTGAGTAAGGAGCAGCAGCGCCGGAATGCAAGGGCGGGGAGAAAGGGACATCCCCGAAAAAACCCGCCGACCAGTGGCATCGTCCGGCACGATTTCCGGGAATTGAGCCCCGTTCGTATAGGTTGGAGGCGAATAGTCTAACCACTACACCGCCGTGGCACCCCGCGGACTGTAGTAACCTTTATTGATAAAGCATCACAAGTTAACAAAGTGAGAAAACGTGTGACAAAATTATACTTGGGGGATAGAGGTTAGGTTTTATAGTTAACCGGACATCTGCTCTAAGATAAAGCAGCCACACCACCATGCCTTCTCGATATCGCAGTGCAGAATACATTTGTTAACCCGTACGAACGTCTATTTTGTAACCGTTAAGGGCATTCCTTAGTAAAATATTGTCCCTAAAATCAGTGTTTGCGACTATATAAGTATTTCAGTAAATATGTTTCAGAAATACAATTTTTTTTCCAGGAAAGGTAAAATAAACTATTCTCTAAACTAGCCACTTTTTACTTTTATCCAATAAATACCTTTAAAGAGAAATAAATAGACAAAAATAGTTACAAACAACATTTTTAAGGTTTTACTGTGCAGTTTCCTTAAGGCAAATGAAAAGAATTACAAAGTGGCATCTGTAATTTAATACATGGGCGTCCATCGCGTGTATAGTCAATTCGCGGTTGCTTCACACTTTTTGAATCAAACCTTTGAAAATCACCCGATGTATGACGTGATTGGGGGTTTCTTGTACATGTTGTGAATCACAAGGGTTCTATACTTGTGTTAACATAGAAGTATCTTTTTTTTTTGTTAGTAAAATTGAACTTTTACTTATATTTTATCTATAAATTGAAATATTAAATTTATAATAAATATGGATAAAAACAGGGAGAGAATGAGTGTTATGGTAATTTCCAGTAAGAAATAGTCCTTATGAAACATTTTATTACACTGAGTGCGGATGAATGCGGCGTGCTGTCTGCCTTGATGTAATTTTCTAGACTCGCTTAAGCTTTGTTTGCGTGAGATGGAGGAATATCAAGGAAGTAGAACTTTAGTAGGGCTTCATTAAAGTGTGAAGTAACAGTGATTTTCCTATTATAATAGCCTACTGTTCCAAATCTTATTTGCGAGAATTTCGGCTACACGGGAATGCATACCGCAACCTTAAGAAGGCCAGTCGCAATGGATCCCTATGGACAGACATGATCTTGAGGCGTTTAGAATTTTTTACTAGGAATTCGACTATTTGGCGATAAGGAATGGTTTTCTTAAGAAAGAAGCGGTACTTGTCGATGACTGTATAAACACAGTTTTCAGTGGTCCGTCGGACCATTAGAACTGCGCGACGTGATCAGTTCTCGTACTGGTCACGAGCAAGAGTCGAGTGAAGAATTCCACAGTACTAGGACCACGGACACAACATTCACAAACTCATTGGTTGCGTCCGGAAGAAATCGGAAGGGTGGAATAATTCACGAGTGCGAAGCAAAGACATGCAGCTGTATTAAAATGTATGGTTTTACTTGCTATACTCTGTTCGTTGTTAATTGAGCACTTTCAAAATCAACCTTTGGAAGATGTCACTGTTACTAAGTGCATATTTTAACGGGCACACAGACCAGAGCATTCTGGTCTGTGTGCTTTGGTAACGAAGGTGGGAAAGTAGTTCCATGTACTGACGCTGAATTAAAAGCTTTAGGTAAACATTTGTGAATACTGGAATGATTTATTTTGCTTTGTGCTTTTTTAATGCATGCAAGAGTAAGAATTAGTAAATGTGTAAAATGTTAATTTTTCTAATGATTTCACAGTTTTACTTGATTGTCCCATTAATAATGTGATTTGGTAGAAGAATACACAATTTGCACACAAGTAGATCTTAAGCAGGGCTTTCGCCAAGTGCTTGGTTAACCATGAACAGCTTTTGCTTATCCACTCTTCGCCGCTGAATCAAGTATAATTTATTAAGCAGTGAAAGTGCCGTATTATTAGTTTAGAATAACCGACAAAAATCGTGATTCATCATAAACAAGAAATCAAATATTATTGACTGAGAATCACAATTCTACTAGAAAATATTGTTTACGATGCGCGTATAACGTCTTGGTGAGTATATAATGTGTTCGTAATAACCGAAATATCAGAAGCTTCCAATGGATTCTCAAACATGAAAAAGGATCTCAATATAATTATAGACATTAAAATTTTTAACTTTTTATAGCCGTTTGTTCTCATTCGTGTTTCGACACATGATCCGTGGTTCCATCAGCTACTAGTCAGCCCACTAGTTCGTGAGGGAAATGGCGACCCCCGTGACGAACGAAGAGAGAGGCAAAGTAATCATTTTTTCTTTTGCCTTAACAAAAAAAAGATAAAATTTTAAGGAGTTTTTTTTACCCGTAAAACGATATTTCGTTTGCACCGTGAAATAAGAATGAAAAGACAGCGTAAAGTTGAGTCGACGCTATTGAATAGCCGAGCATACAGGACCATTTGCAAAGCTGATGTATATTTCAGTATAAGTAGACGTGTCACTTAAAATACAAACATTTTATAAAATATATGAGGACACTTGAAGTTTGTCTAAATACTTTGCATGCAAAATTGTTTAGATAGTCAGCATTTAACTTGGAATTCCATTCAAACAAGACTACTTATAAGTATGCACATGACGCACAAAGGATGAAACTACAGCGTGCATCGCGAAATAACTTTTTAGCAATGTACCAGAAAGTCATTCGCCAATCAGCGCCTAGATAAAAACATTCCGGGCCGAGGCAAACCAGTGCGAACTTATCGCGAAATGGTGTGTGTAGCCAGTCCAACATTTAAGCTCGTTCCTGTTGAATCACACAGACAATCGGATACCGAGTTAGCTTACACATCATAATGTGCCATCGAACCTGTACCTATTCCTTACCCATGTCCTTAGTGGACAATAATGAAATGTTATTTGACACCACTGATAACACAGATAGAATAAACAGTCTTACGGATTATTTTAAAGCTCTAACTTTAAGTGCGATAAATTTCGGGTTCGGGTAATGAAATCACAATGGTAGCAGGGTTGGCAACACTGCGGCGGGTATCAGTATGCGGTCTTAAAACGTAGACTGAAAACTTGTTAGGGAAAACTATTTTAGGCCAAAGGTCTTTCAAAGAGAAACGTATTTTAGTCCAAATACAAAGCTATTTTGGGCAAAATGCCTTTCAGGTTAAAACGTCTTGCTGGTTAAATGCAAGTGAGACTTAACTCCTGTTAATCAAAAAGTCATGCTGAACTAAACGCCTGCTCACTGTAAAATATTTTTATAGTAAAGTTCCTAAACTACAATGACAATTTTTAATCTATAGACGATTTTAAAATGTACCATATGTCAGACTGCAAATATAGAAAATTTAAGGGTCGCTACGTTAAATAGGTGTGCAAGATCCACTACGCATTTGACTATTCCCTGGACAAAGTAATGTAATAACGCTACCACTGAGTATGAGGGGAATGGGGGAACATTTTTCACTATTCTTGCTTTCACAACACGCGTTTACACCCGCTGTAGTGAACTTGCAAACGGTTTATTAAGAATACTACGAATGCACCTGGAGCTCTGATTGCGTTGCACAGTGTTTGAAATGCACTATTCCATTTTACGAAACTTCATTGCGTGCACCGCGTGAACTGACCCACGGGGGAAAACAATACATTCGAGACGATGTACGAAGACTAATTTCAAGACAGCACGCGCGTTACGTAGACTATTCCCGAGCTCGCCGGCATAGCCAACGAAACTACCTTTGCGCACTGCCTCATCGCAAAATGTACTGATCGGAAACACTCGGAATCTAATACAGGGACTTGTGCTGAACTTCACCGCAGACTTTGCACAAATAAATTGACAGGGCCGCCGTTTAAAGTCCCGTAGCTCTATGCTAAAGATATTCAAGTATTCTCTTTTTGAAATAAGTAATACGTCTAATTAATATGTTCACATTTGTTCACAAAGTTTTACAAAAGAAAAGTTTTTTTTAATGTAATACTTTGCACTTAACGAAATACCTTAGATACTCAGCTTTGTATATTGTTTTAATTTAAACTGAAGTTACTTTATAAAAAACGAGTATAGGCCTACAACATTTACCAACATTGACCAAATGTGCTGGTTAGGAAATGGCCGATACTAAAATGTATGTATACATAAACAACGAAGACACTGCTCGCCATTTAAGTGCCTTGCACGTAGACGCGCCGGAGCGATGGGTAAGCGGGTCGGTGTCACCCTCGTTGCTCCCTCGCTTCTCTGCCTTGAATGGCCGAAGCAGCTCTAGGCGCGTAGGAACTCCTCAGAGTTAGTAGTCTGGACATACTTGCTATACATTCGTCATTCGCGCGTTTACACGTATTTCAGCAAATAAATGCATTGGGAATACAACTTTTTGACAGAAAAGATAGAAAAAAAAACACATAATTCATTTCAGCCTGTACAGCTTTGTTTTAATTATTTTCAGTTTAATTCTAAAGTCCATGTCACACTGTCAAGTATTTCCGCCAAACTGCTTCCAACAAGTTTGGTCAAATAGAGTTGTACAGTTGTGACGTCATCGAAACGTCATTAACGCCGCCATATATGTCTGAGAAAGTTGTATGGCTTCATTTTCCATCAAAAATTTTAAGATTAGACCGGTTGTAAAATTTCTTTGATGTTTGATGGTCTCAGCCAATCAGAATCGTGCACGACAAAAATCGACGTCAAGAAACTTTAAAATAACGAACAATTGCTGGAAACGAAGTAGGTAATGATGATAATTAATTTATGTAGAAGCTGCCTGGGCATGAATGCTATTTTAAGTGAATATTAAACATAATACTACTAACTCAGAGGCATTAAATTTCATTGTTCAAGAAACATATCTGATAAATAAATTTTGAATTTAGTAAATAAGCGAAAATAAATTACAAATTTCNATAAATAAATTTTGAATTTAGTAAATAAGCGAAAATAAATTACAAATTTCCGTACATTTCTCGAATGCATGAAAAAAAAAACCCTCACTATAAAAATGATTTTCAAACAATAATTGAAATTAGATATCCAGTAAAAAATTTTTATAGTGTGACACATTTTCAAACACATTCAAGATCATTTGATAAAATTTGTTGAAAGGAAAAANAGTAAAAAATTTTTATAGTGTGACACATTTTCAAACACATTCAAGATCATTTGATAAAATTTGTTGAAAGGAAAAATTTGATGGCAGTATTTTGTCTTAAAATTTGATCGTCAAATATAGTTTAGGTGAAAATTTGACAGCGTGACACGGGCTTTAGAGAAAAAAATGGTGAAAATGGTTTTAAAAAATCGCATTTTTAGAGCTTGCCTGAGCAGTTTCCTTAATAGTCAGGAGAAAAATAAAACTGTACAGTCGTAGTATAATGTATGAAATTTCATTGCGTGTAATAAAATCGCTCCGTTACAGATCTCATTTGTACGGGAAAGCGTAACAGCTGAGCTGCACGCGTGTTCAGCGTCTTGAGCTGGTCGCGCGTGTTATTGTCGCCCGTATCGCTGTCTCTCGAAAGAGAGAGAGAAACACAAATCTCGGGGCCATGCCCTCTTAGGAGTGCAGGCAACGCGTGGTGTAGCGCCTAAGAGTGCTGCGATCTCGACAAGACTCGAGCGGACGTGAACGCGGCGGCGGGGGATGGGGCGTCGGTACCTGGTCGGCCATGCTGGCAGGCGCTCCGGATCACGCCCCTCGTCGCTATCAATGACACCTCGTGGAGGGGGTAAAGAGGAAGGCTGGGGGGTTGGGTGACAATCACATTACACGGGCCGGCAGCCCGCGCCCCCAGGGGGCCGCACAATGAGACCGCGGAGGGATCGCGCGGTAGCACCCTCCCGGGGCGGGGCTTGCCATCTGCCGCGCGCTCTGCTCCATGAGAAACG
>NQII01003983.1:0-35290 GCA_002778355.1 Clitarchus hookeri
TTAAATAAAGACTTTTAATTTTTCCGATAAACAAACATCATCACCATGTGTCTCCAAGCTACAACAAGGCATCGCAGCCATATTGTGAGCAGCGGACGAGGCCCCGCCATTGGTGGGACCTCTCGGCCAATCACCGAGCAGCTGACACGCAACTCTAAAAGATCTCCCTTCTACCTTGCTTTTCAAGCTTCAAACAAAATAACTAAGTATATTCTCATAGTTCAACTTATCAAATCATCTTAAATAACCTTTTTAACTCAAAATAACACGCCAACAGCGTATTATACGCGGTTTATAACCTTCTCCAACGAAATATTAACCAAAAACCTCTTCGCTCTTTGGAGTAAACACACACACACAAACAAATAAGCGTAAAAATCTTATTTAATTATTGGAATATCTTAGAATCACACACAACAAACATACACACTTACTAAATTAAGTAGAATATGGCCTTGCCTCCAATCTACCTTCTAGATATGACTGAATATTTCGGCTTAGAATCCGCTTACAAACCTTAACCAAAAAACCGCAACGAAGCACTTCGGTCTTCGCGGCAGTTATAACAAGACCTGAATTTCAAAATTCCCCTAGGAATAGAAACCTTTCCTCTTCTTTCCACCACAGGTAAGGAAAGAGAGGAAATAGTAATGGGAACAGGCTCCCTGGCGCTACCCAGGGAACCTTAAAAACTGAATAACTGCTGGCTAGTCCGCAGCAACTAGGTCTAATGGCCAGGTGAGACAGGCTAGCTGTCTCCAACCTGGATTCCGATTGGATATAATAAACGCTTGGTAGGACAAGAGCCCTCACAAGGGCTTGTACCTCCCCCGCGCTGAGGCAGTAGCGCCCCGATGACGCAAAATGGCGGCGGTACACACTGCGCTTCCTGCTAACGTGGGTAAGGGAAGCGACTTAACCGAGTTGCAAAAAGGGATGATCATCGGCTTTCGGGCCAAGGGGGCAGCATTTTGGTAACAGCGACGTTTGTGAACTGTTGACGTGCCTCTCGCAAGTGGACAAATGGCGCCATTCGCAATAACCGTCGTGGAAACTGCGGAGCTCCACGCGCCATTCATGTCCGAGGTGATCGTCGTCTACGACGTTGCGTGAAGGCCAACCGACAGGTCACAGTGGAATAGATCACCGTTCAAAATAACCAGGGGGCATCCAGACACATGTCTACCGCAAGAGCTCAGCTAACCCTTCTGCGAATGAAGCTCCAGAGTAGACGGAGGGTGACTGCACCCATGCTAACACATGTGCATCGATGAAAACGACTGGAATTTGCGTGACAGTATAGCGAATAGAGCGCTGCTGATTGGCAATGTGTAGCCTTCTCCAACGAGTCACATTTTCAGCTGCATAGAACGGATAGACGTCAGCGTGTTCGGTTAGAAACGCTGGAGAACCGACACCCTGCAACCATCACTAGAACGAACACAAGGCAGTGGGGGCAGTGTCATGGTCTGGGGAACATTAAAGTGGTATTATTTAGGTCCCATAATCTGTGTGGAATGAACTCTTGATCGATTTGGTTATGAATCCATCCTCAGCGATCACCTCCACCCGTACATGATCATTGTCTTTCCTCGGGAGGATGGGAACTTCCCGCACGATACTGCGCTTTGTCACACGGCTAGAAGTGTCCGCACGTGCCTGGAAGAGCACGATCAAAACCTCAAAGTTCTTCCCTGGCCCCCAAACAGGCCCGATCTCAATCCAATTCAACATCTATGGGACCACCTCGATCGTCGTGTTTGTCGTCTGTCTCCTCCACCACGCACCCTTCAACAGTTGTGGGGCGCACTGCAGACAGCATGGCTCCAAATATCCGTGGAGACTATTAGCACCTGACTGAGTCATTGCCAGCTCCTATAGCTGCCATCTATGCTGCGAAAGGCCTTTACTCTTGATACTAGCAGGTGATCATAATAATGTGATTCGACTGTGTTTGTCTTACTACTCATTACCAACACACGTATTTGTTCCCTTTTTTATATTAAATGTAAATGGAATATTATTATTTATAGTTAAAATATAAGTAAAACTTTAATTTAACCAAAAATAAAATATTTTTATATTAACACAAGTATAAAATGATTTTGATACATGATATATTTAGGAAAAAACCAGGCATGTCATACATGGGGTGATATTTCAAAGGTTTTATTTAGATAGATTGAAGAAACCGCAAATAAGCTATACAAACGAATTCCCTGTATGTCCTGTTGATCAGTAAAACATAATGCAAACTCTGTAATGAAGACTATGGCAGAAATTACATAAGTCCAAGGTAACAGCTACTGATCCGCCTTGAGATGGAGCGGCCCCCGTCATTTTGGCTTTATGTATATTCCGCCATAACTATTTCTTCAGACTAAAAATTTAAATAAAGAGGCCTGTCAAGACACAGGGCATATTTTAACACTTATTTGAAGTCCATAGCATTTTGCCCCTACTGTTTTCGCTACATCTGAACCATAATCACGATCAACTCGTTATTTGTCCTCTCACACGAAAAAATTCGGACTCTAGTCAGTCGATTCTGGTTTCGGGAATTTTGTAACGCATTCGTGTATACCTTTCCAAAGTTTAATTTTTTATATTTAATTTTGATGATTTAGTACAAAGATAAATAGATTAATACAATATGGTGACGATCGCTCTGCCTGGCTGGCGCGTGAATTGCGTAGCAGAGGTTTGGTAGAAAACACGTGATTTAAAAAGTGTTTGGATATTTTGTAGTAGTGTCAACTAACGAAAAGGATTTAAAAAATGTTTCGTGCCCACAGACAAATTTTAGGTTCTCATTTTAACTCCAAGTATTACATTCTGACGTGAAACAGGCTAAAAAGGGCGTTTTCAAAATCTGTTTTAGCAGCTAAATTTTCGATACAGAATCGTCAGAGAGATCTTGAGATACGAATTATACATATTTTAGCAGCGTACCATAAAAAAAAACGATGGTCTACCTAACATGGACACCCCCAAAATTTCCGGAACAGGCGCAGTTCACGAAATGCTGTTTTTGCTAAATGAAATAACGTACGGAGGCAAGTAATATGCCGCAAAGTGACTATTCGTAACATGTGAATGGACAGAAATAATTAAATCACATATGATTTTTCCCCTGTAAACATACATTTTTCAACGACATCTGAAAGTATGTGCAAAGAGGAATTCAGTAAAATAGAGGCATATGCAATTGAAAGTAACAGAAACGCCAAGAAATAATGTGCAAATATGATTAAGTTAAGTTGGCCGGTAGCATGGGGCGGTGGGCCTGTTCTCACGGCAGTAAGTAAGCAACACGCGCCGTGACTCATTCTGGCGGGACCGCTTCCTAATAGCAGCGTAGCGCTTACCTTAAAGGGGCAAGGGACACGGAATGCGATAATAGACAAAGGAGAGCACCGCAGCGGAGGGTAACCGGGCAATGTGAGTGCAAGTCTGATATCAAAACATAACATCTTATTACGATACCAAAGTAATTCAGGTGATTTTTTTCCTAGTCATTAACTCTACTGAGTAACGAGTGCGTACAGATGCAAATCAAAAATAGAACAAACCAACCTAAGTAGAAATACAATCGCATCCGCATGCATAGTACAAAAGAGCATATTTATGGTTGAAACGCTTCACATTAGGTCTTTTCACAGCATGTGTTCTGTGTGTTTGCCATCGATAGCAATACACATCTGTAAACGCACATGTAGCAAGCTACGAGCGGCCTGAAGTGTTTCTGGCGTAATACCTTTGCAAGCTTCCGCAATGCGTTCCTGCATGTCTTCTGGCGTCGTAGGAAGCGTGCTGTACACCCTATCTTTCAGTGTTGCCTACAGGAAAAAATCGAGAGGTGTGAGGTCGGAGGAGCGAGCTGGCCATCGTACAACACCACCACGACCTAACCACGGTTTGTAAACGTTTTATTTAACACTTGCCTCGCCACCAAAGCAAAATGTGCAGGACAACCATCATGATGAAACCACATATGATGTATGTCGAGTGGTATGTCTTCCATAAGTGTCATTAAGGTCTCTCTGAGGAAATGGGCTTACGTACAGCTAGTCATTGTCCCTTGAGTGCACGATGGCTCTATGAAGTAGTCTCCAACGATTCCACATCACACGTTCACGTTCCACTGTCGCTGGTGCTTCACGTGCCGGACCTTAACGCGGATTCTTCCTAGCCCAATATTGCATATTTCGTAAATTGACGCGCCCATGGTTTATGAAGGTTGCTTCATCGGTAAATAGTATGTTATTCAGAAAATTGCTATCATCCCTTACAGACATAAGAACAAACCTACAAAATTGAATACGCTGCTGGCAATCACCTTCATGTAATGCTTGACGAAGAGCCACGTGAAATGGCTGAAATTTCCGTTGGCGCAGTATCCGTAACACACTTGTTTTACTTATTACTACGAACCTGGAAAGTTCTCGCGTACCCATGTGGGGGTTTGCATCTACACGCGCAATACATCATGTTGATGCGTCTCGCCCCTAGCAGTCTTTCGTCGCACTCGTGTTGTAGAATTCCAGTCCACTCGTGACAAGAGACGTGTGAAAATTCTTCGTATCGTTTGCAGTGAGATGGGCGTCCGATTAGGATACCTTTCACCATACATTTGAACGGCTTGTTTGGCATTCCTGCCAGACTCACTGTAAATAAGTAGAGCGTCCAGTTTTTCCCCATTCGTGAACTTCATTGCATAGGTAGAGCCACACACTGCAATACCATTTACCATAGCAGATTACGGGGACTGGTGCTGCGCTGCTATTAGGAAGTGTTCCCGCCAGGATGAGTCACGGCGCGTGTTGCTTGCAGCTGTGAGTACAGGCCCACTGCCCCTTTCTGCCGACCCATCTAACTTAATCATATTTGCACATTATTTCTTGTCGTATCTGTGTTACATTCCATTGCATATACAATATCACTGAATTCATTTTTACACGTACTTTCAGATGTCGTTGACAAAATGTATGTTTCCAGGGGAAAAATTAAATGTGGGTTAATTATTGCTGTTCATTCACGTGTTACGAATAGTCACTTTGCGGCAAATTACTTGCCCCCGTACGTAATTTCATTTAGCGAAAACAGCATTTCGTGATCTGCGCCCGTTCCGGAAATTTTGGGGGTGTCCACATTATGCGGACCATTCTGTGTAGTCATAGCTTAAAATCACGTTAAGGTGAGTCGCCAAAGGAAAAACTTCTCTCCAGTTGAGCGCCTTGTGCATAGAGGCCATGAGGCAAGTGGGTAGCCAGCAAGAGTCAGTCTTAGAGCTTACGCGTTTCTACATCTCGAATGCGTAAAATAGCTGCAGGCAGGCCTACCAGGAGCTCTTTTCCACGGTTGAGAGCGAGAAGAGCGGTAGCGATAAGGGCAACACTGCCACGCGCTTCAAGTGCGCCATCGCCGCTAAGCGCAAGGCTCTCAACTAGCGTACAATGTTCTCATCGCACCGCGTGTACCTATGAGACCTTCAGTGGTGGCCCTATTATTTTATTGATTGAAAGTCTGTAGGAAGGTTCAATGCAGGGCCCTTGAGTAGTTTTTATGTATCCGACGTGCCTATTTTGAGATACAAGGGTTTGAAAATGCCGTTTTTGAGCTATTTTGGAGTACTCTGAAATTATGTTTCTAATATGCGTGACGTCTGGAAAGCATTCAGCAGCCCTCGTCTGAAGTGTGTTCTTTTCGGAGAACAGTACATTGGACGCACGTTTAATAGTTTTGCAGAAAACATGGAATCACTTATCAATACTCTGAAACGCAGTTCAAGCGCCAAGTAGGCGGGGGCCTTAAAGAGCCTCTATATTCCTCATATGGCTCACATGCATGCAGTTGAGTGTATTTGCATTTCTAAAAAACTATGGAATATTTAAGCATAAACATTTTTCGGTACAGAAATGACAGTAGATATTTTGTAACTCTCCCCCCTCCTCTTTCTATTTATAGATTTGGTTATTGAAAAGTGTGTAAGTCAGCCAAAATAGGTGTAAGTAGTCCTTCTGTTAACGACATTTATTCTTCTACAGAACAGCGTTTTAAACTTTAGCGACCATGCTGTATTTTTTCTGAACAGACTGCTGTATTAAAACCCTAGAGTCGCCGTTTAAAATCCTGAGGAGAAGTAAGACACGCCAAGCTTGTTTATGCTATTTTCCATCGCCGTCGCAACGATTCATCATGGCCGGATGTGACGTTGAGGCGTTTAATATTGTTTTCTACGGATTATCGCAGTCTTCTCTTTAGACTCGCCGCCGATCGCAGGTGCCAGTAAAATAAAGTGTTTAAAAATAAAAAAAAACTGAAATTTAAATTTTTTTGCTAGCTTGTCCCATTAAAATTTCCTTTATGGTATGACACGATAACATTTTCAACTCTCCTTTATTAATACCGACAGCTAGGGCGTGCATTTAATATAAATCACTTTCCCAGCTAGAAGCTAAGATTATTTAGCTAAATGTAATATTTTAGCAGAGCCTTTCGACAGTCGCAGGCATAAACGTCTTTCAAGACCACATTAATCCCACCATTTCATAAATATTTGTGGTTCTTGTTCTACAAGCTGGCAGGTGGGCAACAGTTTGCCTTGCAACTGGACTTTCTGTGATGAATTATTATGCAGTAATTTAATGTCGTTATCTCTTTCTCTGCGAATACGGAATAATGAATCTCTTAAAACTTCCACTTCTGTAGAAACATCATATTCCTATGTTACCTCACTGCTTAAATCTTATTCTTAGACCGGTATTCCAGAAGCGTTTTATAAGAGTTTTGGTACAGCTTATGCAATGTCCAGGACTTATCAGTAAGAACGTTATAACGACAGTTAAGACCTTAATTAAGCCACGGCCGAAGCCTTGTTCTTAGGGCCCCGATTCTGGTGATTTATCCTTAGCACAAGACTTACGCATGCGCAGAACGGAGCAGGTAGCATGATAACGTTCATAAGCAATACGAAGCGTTCAGACCGTTGTACGTCTCGATATAATTATTTATCTAGAAATTAATTTGTTTAGCAAATAAAAGTTAAAGTCGGCAAGAATACTGTTTTATATGTACTTGTTTTAAAGGCCTCCAATATTAGAAACAACGCAAAACACGTCATAGCTGAATGTGTAGGTATATATAATATATTTAGCTTCGCCAGGTGTGAGTCTAGTTAGACTGGTAGAGTATCCGTCTATGACTTACGCATTGGAGGCTCAAATCCTGGTCAATGCAAGAATTTTTTAATGTTTTAAAATTAACTAGATATTTCATATTTTCACACATGAATGAGTGAAGAGATTTGGGCGGCTCTCAACATCAAGGTCTTGAGAGCCGATGAGGGTAAAGCGAGGTGAGTATGGGGCAACGCCAGAAAGAAGGGGCACGGGAAACGGAAGATCCCCGAGAAAACCCGTCGACGAGTGGCATCGTCCGTCTCGATTCCCACATGCGAAAATCCGGGAGTGAACCCGCCGGGAATCGAACCAGGTTCACCTAGGTGGGGGCGAGTAGTCTAACCATTACACCACCGCAGCCCAATTTTCACAAGTATTATGTTGAATAAAGTATATTAATTTTTATAACTATGCTAATTATAAAAATACTTAACTATGGATTGTTAACAGTACGATATAATGACGGTTATTTGACAATATGGCTTTTTTTCTTGGTAACAATTACATCTCTCAGAATGTATTCAACAAAACCCACTATTCGCATTCGAAAAGCATATTGCGTTTCCTTCTTTTGTTTGAAGACCTCACATTGCAAAAGAAAATAATATAACGTGTGTGCAAATTACATTTGTGAGCCCGCCTGCTACAACGGTACAACCATATCCTCACTGAGGGACGAGTTACAACTTGGACGTTACGTTGGCACGACTGACGACGTGGCTTGTTGATTGTTGACGCTAGCTGTTAGGAATATCTTTCCCCCGTGTGAAACTCAAAATTACGTTAAAGTATTTTATATGCTGTGTTTAAACTATTTGCACGAGTTAAAAAGTTGTGTTTTCAATGTTTCAACGTTTTAGTGGAAGCTTGTGTAATTCAGCGAGTGTCCTGTTGATTGCTAAAGTGATGTGTGTGCGTACGAAAACTGGCGTTGACACATGGGACCCATGGAGTAGCCTTTATCATTTCATATGTAACAGCGGGAACTGGATATACGAGATTTGTGTCTCTTAACCGTAAAATAGTCGTTACCTATTAGTAATTTTTTAAAGGTTACATACGTATTTGTATATCACAACTTTGTTACGTTTCCTTGAAGATTTGAAACACAATGAATGAATTTGCCTTGGCGAATCTGTAATTTCAATATTTGCTACGACTCAACAAGTTGCATAAAAAAATCCCGATTCCCAGCCAGTAAAATGCAAAATACAATAATAATACAGTAAAACTGGCGTATACAGTACAAATTGGTTGAAATGTGTATTTCAGGGAATATTTAAAACTGCTAATATATCAGTAAGGAAATTTTATTAAAAAAGAGGGGTGAGTATCAAATTTTTATAACAGGGGCTAAAATAAGGTAATTTTTTCAGTTCCTACAAAATTGTGTTGTAGCTATCATTCAACATTTTGTTACAGATTACAAAAATCCTAAGAAAAAGTCTTGTGAAATTTGCGTTTTCCACAAAAAAAATTGGGTACGTTAATTTCTACAATTTTTTTTTCTTTACATTTTGCTGTTTTGAAGAAAACCAGAATGTTATTCACGAATTCCTCATAGTATATCGATGGCCTAATTAGTAAACCTTGTAACTCCACCTTTAGTACCTTTTTTATTTTTTGGTGTCATCTGGTGAAACAAACTGGTACCGACACGCTCACTAAAGCTCACAACTCCAACAAAAATGCAACTACGAAGAAAATGTGTTTCTGCATTCCTTGTAATTCCACAGGTAAATATTNCAGAATGTTATTCACGAATTCCTCATAGTATATCGATGGCCTAATTAGTAAACCTTGTAACTCCACCTTTAGTACCTTTTTTATTTTTTGGTGTCATCTGGTGAAACAAACTGGTACCGACACGCTCACTATAGCTCACAACTCCAACAAAAATGCAACTACGAAGAAAATGTGTTTCTGCATTCCTTGTAATTCCACAGGTAAATATTTGAGATGGCAAACCTGGTAATAACTCAATACTTCCATCGCAAGAGAAGCATTTTGACATGCGGCCGCATAGTTTGTTATTGTTTAAGTGATTATTACGTTGTGAAACTCTGAAATTCAGGTTTATTCAAACAAATAAGTTTTGATGGTCATTTTAATACTAAAATTATACTGTAGTTTAATTATCTACGAACATTGCAGGTACTATTTAATAAATGGAGTGAAGTTGAGGGGTTTTCTATACGCAAATTTTTTTGGTGTTCGGTTGCATGTTGTGGAGTTAAGAGGTTTTCTTTTAAATAGTTATACTATTACGCAATACTAATTATCCCCCACGGGCAAAATTTATGGTTACAGAAAATTCTGTGTTTTCTTATAGATTACGTTTTTTCGTAAAATTAATTTTGGATTCAAAAGTTTACATTTCATTAGAAACGTAAAGCCAAAACCTTTTGGTCATCTCAACAATGGACTAAAAAGTATAAATGATTTTACTTTCAGGATGTTGAGAGCAAAAATAATTGTACAAATGTCAATACAGCCACCAGAACGGAGTGATTACAAGAATTTTGAGAGTTTATATTTAATAGTGATGGAATTTTGTTGCCATTGAGTGAAAATTCAAGCTCTGATGTAATGAAGTGTGATGAAACAGAGAAATCCCATTTAAGAAATAATGAACGAGAAGTTATTAAAATAACTAATGAGCATACTTTTCTTTGGACGGGTGTAAATAATTGTTATGAAGTTATTTTAAGGTGTAAGCTAAACTTTTTTTAATATCCTTTCCTTCAGATTCACACGCAAACCTTTACACCTTAACAGAATAGTGAATCGTGTGAAGTGACTGCGTGTTGTTATTATACTTGTTTTCCTGAAGTGTAAATGTTTCGAATCTTTCTTCAGTTTTGCAGCTCTAGCAGTCCCGAATTATTTAAGAGTCCTTTTTAAGGTTTCATGTATTATTAATACTTTTACAATTTTTCAATATGAATAAGCATAGCCAGGTTATTTTTTGGGGTGGAGGTCTTAACTAAATGGAAGAGTAATTAATAATTTCTAAATTTATTTACAAACAATAAAAAAAATACTCTAGACTTAGTATCTTGCCAAAATATGTCTATCTCCTGCGATTTGAACTAATATTTACATAATCGCCTGTCACCTTCGCAGAAATTAACACTATGAATCATTTATAACCAGTATTTAAAACATCTTTACTGTCGGAAATGTTCTAGAGCTCCCAAGGGCTTCCGTACACAGCCGCGCTCTGATAATCGGGTAACTCGCCTCCGCAGTTCTTTCACGCTCTCTCGTCCGTCGCTGCACAAGCATTCGTTCGCTGCAGTCAACCAGTCAACCTCACCTTCACCGCCAGTCTCTTCTTAGTTCGCCGCTCGTCGTACTTCGCCTGGTGGCTGTCACGAAACAAACTGCTGACCCCCCGACTGCGGTGGTATTTATTGCGGCAGGCGTACTGGCCCACAGTCTTCTTCTCACGCCAGGTTGCGCAGAGAGAGGAGATCACCAGAAAGTTCATTCAATAGCCCACCGCCACCGACTTCTTCAAAAGGGAGCTGAGGGGGGGGGGCTGTGACACCAGTCCAGGTAGTCGTAAATGATCCCGGCACTCCTGGGGACGTAACAGCGTTGCGGTCGTGTCGTGGCGACCCTCCCCTTCACCCACGCCATAGAATGTGCCCTACATCCCGCACGGGTCGCGTGCAACAATACATCATTCTTGTTTGTTTGGCTACCATCAAATGAGAAAATGTTAGGTGTAAACTGAAAATATGAAAAAAATTCTGTCTTTGAAATTGTTGCTGCAGCAGGTGTATTTTACGACGACGGTAACCCTTCGTTGTAATCTGGGGTGGTGCACATTTCGTGAGTATTGATTGTAACGCACTCTGCTCTCAACGTAGCACTAGTTTAAGAAGCTAGGCAGTGTGTGTTTACTGATCCTACATTCGTACACCGATGACAGTGTGAACAATCTTAATTTATAAATTTATTTCACTATATCCTTTTATTTTTTTAAGTGTTTGTGTAAAACACTTGGCGTTTTGTTCTTTGTCTTGTATAAGGATGATTAATTAATTTTTCGAAGGAAATATTTATAAAATGCTTTTTTTTTTACAAAAGTCGTAATACGTATTTCAGTAACTTTGTAAGCAAGTTTTGCAACAACATTGCAATGAATAAAACATTCAACGACAAATTCATTTTCCATATTTGTAAACTGAGACAACTAAAAGAACGACTTTAATTCATATGCGAAGGCAAACTTGCTGCTTACTGGAACTTGGGAAAGCAGTTAAAATATCCCGCACGTAAATCTACTGTCCTTACTGTGCAAAATACCCACGCGCAACGGAAAGCACGATATATTTGGTTTTCTTGAAATCTGGTTACCACGCAAGCCTTGGGAATTTGCAACCTTGTTTCCCTCTCTCAAAACACTGTTGCTTTATCAGCGGTTCATCTTGTCGCCTTGCTGCAGTTAGCCAAGACATTATTTTTGGGCAGCTCACGTGAGGGTTCGTATTTCAATGCGTGGTCTGCTGATAAATCTGGAGATGAACGGATCGGCCACGTGGCCGAACACAAGATCGGCTGGATACGGATNACACGATATATTTGGTTTTCTTTAAATCTGGTTACCACGCAAGCCTTGGGAATTTGCAACCTTGTTTCCCTCTCTCAAAACACTGTTGCTTTATCAGCGGTTCATCTTGTCGCCTTGCTGCAGTTAGCCAAGCCATTATTTTTGGGCAGCTCACGTGAGGGTTCGTATTTAAATGCGTGGTCTGCTGATAAATCTGGAGATGAACGGATCGGCCACGTGGCCGAACACAAGATCGGCTGGATACGGATTCGCGCAGTTCCGCCTTGTACTCGTTATCGGTTTACGTGTTCGCTCCCTGTGCCGCTCGTTACTGAATGTGCGGTGCGCAGCGTGTCGCCGATATACTNATTATCGGTTTACGTGTTCGCTCCCTGTGCCGCTCGTTACTGAATGTGCGGTGCGCAGCGTGTCGCCGATATACTGCGTAAGCTGCTCGCTTTTCTCCTGCTCGTAGGTCAGTCCTAGACTTGCCGTTAAATTGTCGTGGTGTGCTGGACGTAGGCCTAGGCGTTGGATGCTATATTATCATCTGATGAATTTGTAATCTGGGATACCATTTGTACTCTATAATTTAATCTGAAAATTATTACATACATACCAAAACAATCATTTTTTCCCCAACAATATTTTTGAATGTTTGTCTGAATCGCTTANTGAAAATTATTACATACATACCAAAACAATCATTTTTTCCCCAACAATATTTTTGAATGTTTGTCTGAATCGCTTATCGTGAACTTATTTCTCTGTTTATAAAATTCGATAAAGAATTATAAAAATTGTCAAATTCCACAAAAAAATCTAAGAAAATTAGATTCGTGCAGTAATTTGTAAC
Organism: Clitarchus hookeri; assembly: GCA_002778355.1. Classification (NCBI taxonomy): domain Eukaryota; kingdom Metazoa; phylum Arthropoda; class Insecta; order Phasmatodea; family Phasmatidae; genus Clitarchus; species Clitarchus hookeri. Next base: position 12,599 of record NQII01003983.1, read on the forward strand.
CAGTACGACGATAATAGTAGCAATAATTTATACTATTCCATGGTATAGTTATTTTTAATGAAACTTTCATCAACGACCGCTATTAAAACAGTCAATTACGGCTGTGTTTATAGTGCACGAATGAATCGCTACTTTTTTTAATGGAAAAAATATATGCTCATTATATACAACATCTGAATATACATAACTTCTAAACCTAAAGTAAATATTTGGTCACTTTTCAATATTCATTTGATGTCTTATAACGACTGGAAATTTTCAGAAGCAGTGCACTTCAAAGAATAATTTGTAAAGAAGTTCGGGCTGGAAAAATGTCTCTCTCGTGTAGTGCCTTCATCGACTGAAAGACAGTTAAACTGGCCGTATCGTTATGAAGACACTCCAAATGGCAAAACTGTAGATTTAAATAATGGGTGATGTACACTTTAAAAATATTTCTGGTAAACTTCCTAAATTGTAATGGAAGTTTTTAACCTATACAGTGTATGGGAATAGTTATACGTATCAGGCTGAAAATATGGGAATATTTAGCATCGCTACTATACAAAGTTGGGAACTTCCCTACGCATTTGACTTTTTCCTCGGCAACTGTAGGAACGTTACCATGCATGTATGGAAAATATTTTACCATTCGCGCTTTGTTACTGTACGTATACACTGATATGGTAAATTTACAAATAATTTCTTAGAGTGTAGTCCTGCCATGAACGCTATGGGCCCTGCGCATAGTCAGTTCGTAGTTCAAGGAAGATCCAGAGATCATTCAAGGTTAGTCCGGATTAAGGGGGACTGGCTATATCGTGTTCATAAACTCCGACTAGGGAAGAACTCGCTTTAGCCGAGGGATCATCGAAGTGCAGTGTTGCCAGGTGTGCTGTGACGGTGCATTGTAGACTCTTGTTCAAACAAAAGCTTTAATGCGAAAGAAAAATCACGTTTGAGACGACACAAACATAAAAATAACTTCAATAATTTTAAACATAAATAATTTTTTTATTATATAACAAAATTTCCCGTAAAANACACAAACATAAAAATAACTTCAATAATTTTAAACATAAATAATTTTTTTATTATATAACAAAATTTCCCGTAAAGTATAACATATTCAAGACTTTATTTATGATTTAATATTTTGTATTATATTTATTTCTTACCACTGTGTAGAACAATGCATAAAGTACTTCTTTTCAAATTGTGAACTGTGGGTTAGAATCTCACTTGTTCCTTCAGTGTGTGTGTTTGTGTTTATATATATANACACAAACATAAAAATAACTTCAATAATTTTAAACATAAATAATTTTTTTATTATATAACAAAATTTCCCGTAAAATATAACATATTCAAGACTTTATTTATGATTTAATATTTAGTATTATATTTATTTCTTACCACTGTGTAGAACAATGCATAAAGTACTTCTTTTCAAATTGTGAACTGTGGGTTCGAATCTCACTTGTTCCTTCAGTGTGTGTGTTTGTGTTTATATATATATATTTATATATATATATATTTGTTTCGACATCAAGTACGTGTTCACGAAGTCAATTATTTTCTATTTATTTTCTCCAGTATTTTTCCCGTTATTGCAAAAAACATATAATTTTTTAAAAATTATATGTTCTAAAAGAATATTTTGCACTGCCCGTAATTAATTGGTTGCACATAAAGTATGTTTGCTGGTACAGGCAAATTACGAAGACATTTGTGATTTTGGCTTGGAATTCTGTATAGAATGTGTGAATTTCACCACTTACTTTCTCTTGCGCTATCCGCAACCTAGTAACACAGACATCCCAGTTGTACAAAACTTTTTTGGAGTAGTATATTGAACTCTCGATCCTGTATTGTAAACCTGCATGAATAAAGACGAAAAAATAATGTACTGTTTAATCTTATAATTCAATGTTAATTTGTTAATCTTTCGTCGCACATACTAGTAAATTGCACATACCTACGCACTGGTTGTATGGATTAGATTAATTCTTTTAAGGCAATATTGCCGTTATAATGATAATAAATTGTATTTTTATGCCAAATATAAAACCAAAAAACGTCGTAACATAAGTAAACTTAATTCTCCCAAGCCTGAATCGAACCTGCAGTCTTGTGTTTAGGAAGCCATAATTATACCACTGGGGTACCATAACAAATATTAAGTAAAGATACCTTTTATAATATGTACTGTGAAGTAGGGTTTACACTAAAATTCTGTTTGAAAGTGTTAATATCAAGCCAAGCACGAATCTTTTCCGAAAAGGCATTTGGTTGACTCAAAAGTTCGGAATGCCTTGCAAGCCTTACTATAGCATACCATTGATGTATTATGATTATATTTCGTTTGAAATATTTTGTGTGAAACATTTCATCNCAAGCCTTACTATAGCATACCATTGATGTATTATGATTATATTTCGTTTGAAATATTTTGTGTGAAACATTTCATCCATTAAATAGCAATATTTTTACTTCAACTTATTGACAAAATCGTCCTTTTAAACGTATATTTGTGGGTTGTAAAATATATTTACCTTCAACTTGCATGTAATAGAGTAGGAAATGACCGGTTCTGGCACAGAGGATAGTGACGAGGGGACGAGCCGACCGCCTTCGTGGATGATACCATGCGGAAACCTCCTGCTCTGTCATTCCTCGCCAGCAGCGGTCATCTTGGATTAACCTTTCGTCCCTCCTGCTCCATCACTCCACCTTAGAACATCATGCTCTTGCATTCCATTTGGGAGGTTTTCTTATATTCCTGCCAGTCTCTCTCATCTCACATGTTATACCCCCGCGAGTTTTTTCACTACCCATATCCTATCCTCCTCTCCCATTTCCCACCCCTGGGGTTTTATCATAATCCTCCCTCTCTCGTCTCCCAACCCTGGGTTTTCTCAGAGTCCGTCCGATCTCCTTTATGGTTCTCGTGCTCTCTTATTCCTTCCTACCTCTCATCTTGGTAGGTTTTCTCAGAGTCCTTCTGGTCGTCTTCCCACCTCTCTCTCGTCCCCCACATTCTATCCCTCGGGGTTTTTCTCAGAGTCATCCTAGTCTTCTTCCTACCTCCCACGTCCTATCCCCTCTCCCGTATCCCACCCTTGGAGTTGTCTCAGAGTCCCCCCGATCTCCTTTATTGTTCTCNCCCACGTCCTATCCCCTCTCCCGTATCCCACCCTTGGAGTTGTCTCAGAGTCCCCCCGATCTCCTTTATTGTTCTCACACTCTCTCATTCCTTCCTACCTCTCGGCCCTTAGGAAGGTTTTTTCAGAGTCTTCCTGGTCTCTTTCCTGCCTCTCTCATTAGTTCTATACCTCGGGGGGTTTTATCATATTTCTCCCACCCTGCTCTCTTGCTTCTTGCACCCTTTTCCATCGCTGCCACCGANCCCACGTCCTATCCCCTCTCCCGTATCCCACCCTTGGAGTTGTCTCAGAGTCCCCCCGATCTCCTTTATTGTTCTTACACTCTCTCATTCCTTCCTACCTCTCGGCCCTTAGGAAGGTTTTTTCAGAGTCTTCCTGGTCTCCTTCCTGCCTCTCTCATTAGTTCTATACCTCGGGGGGTTTTATCATATTTCTCCCACCCTGTTCTCTTGCTTCTTGCACCCTTTTCCATCGCTGCCACCAATCGGCCACCGTAAGCGGCCATATTTAATTCCCTCACTCGTCACCAGAGACTGATCGAAGTGCTACAGGTTGCAGCGAGGCGTGTGTTGATTCTCCATGTGTGTAAAATATATTTATAAANTTTTCCATCGCTGCCACCAATCGGCCACCGTAAGCGGCCATATTTAATTCCCTCACTCGTCACCAGAGACTGATCGAAGTGCTACAGGTTGCAGCGAGGCGTGTGTTGATTCTCCATGTGTGTAAAATATATTTATAAAAAAAATACTGACAGTCTACCCAGTATCGCGGCCGCAGTCCTGCACATTCATAATAATAATAATAATAATAATAATAATAAAAATAAACTTAAATTTTCCTACAAACTAGCATTAAGGACGGCAACCTAAGGCTAAACGAACTATACACCAAGTACGCGCACGCCCAAACCGACAGCCACCAAATTCATGACATAGGTATCACTCCCGACAACGAAAACGGCCTCTGGGTCAAGTATGCCTCAAGCCTACTTATGAGTATAGTTGGCTGTAATANAAAAAATACTGACAGTCTACCCAGTATCGCGGCCGCAGTCCTGCACATTCATAATAATAATAATAATAATAATAAAAATAATAAACTTAAATTTTCCTACAAACTAGCATTAAGGACGGCAACCTAAGGCGAAACGAACTATACACCAAGTACGCGCACGCCCAAACCGACAGCCACCAAATTCATGACATAGGCATCACTCCCGACAACGAAAACGGCCTCTGGGTCAAGTATGCCTCAAGCCTACGTATGAGTATAGTTGGCTGTAATATTCGAACCGTTTAATATACAGCCACAAAATTCATAACATAAGCATCACTCCCCACTACGAAAAGAACCGCAGGTTCAAGTATGCCCTAAGCGTCCTTATAAGCATAGTTGGCTATAATTTCTGAACCAATTAACATATAGTCACCAAATTCATAACATAGACCTCACCTCTGACAAAGAAAAGGACCGCAGGGTCAAGTTTTCCCTAATCTTACTTACAATCATAGTTGGATGTAATTTCCAAACCATTTAAGGTACAACCACGAAATTCTAACATAGGTATCACCTCCGACAATGAAAAGGGCCGCAGGGTCATGTATGCCCTAAGGGCATGTATAGGCATAGTTGACTGTAATGTTTGAACCGTGTAAGATACAACCACGAAATTCATAACATAAGTATCACCCCAGATGACGAAAAGGGCCGCAGGGCAAGTTGCCCTAAGCGCACTTATAATCATAGCTGTGTGTAATTTCCGAACCATTTAAGATGCATAACATAGGCATCGCCCTTGATGCTGAATAGGATGGTAGAGACAATTAGGCCTTCAGCCATAGTCGGCTGTAATTTCTGAACTGTTTAAGATACAGCCACCAAATTCATAACATTCACATCATCCCCGACGACGAAAGGACAACAGGGTCAAGTATGTCTTAAGCCCTCTTCTAAGTATATTTGGATTTTATTTCCGAACTATTTAAGTTACGGTCACCAAATTCTTAACAAAGGTATCGTCCCCGACGATCAACAGGCCGCAGGGTCAAGTACGACCTAAGCCTAGTTGCCCACCATTTCCCACCCATCGAAGCTATTGGCATAAAATTAATATCATACAAATATTCTCTGATGAAGAACAGGGTGGTAGGGTCAAGTAAATTATAAAGCATCTTGTAAGCATAATCTACGGTCATTTCCCATCCACCAAAGCTATATTGTTCAAATTCATAACATAGACATCGTGGCTGACAACGAAAAGGTTGATAGTTTCAAGTACACCCTAAGCCCTCGTATAAGCATTATTGGCTACCATTCCCACCCACCAGGGTTATAGTCACCAAATTCATAACATAGGCATCACTTCCGATGACGAAAAATACTGCATGGTCAAGTACCTTAGTCCTTTGTATAAGCATATTTGGCTGCCATTTCCCAGCCACAGAAGCTATAGTCACTAAATTGATAACATAGACATCNAGCATATTTGGCTGCCATTTCCCAGCCACAGAAGCTATAGTCACTAAATTGATAACATAGACATCACTTCCGATGACGAAAAGGACCGCAGGGTCAAGTACACCTTAGGTCTTCTTATAAACATAGTTGGCTGCCATTTCCCAGCCACCAAAACTACGACCACCAAATTTATAGCATAGGCTTAGCTTCCGACAGCAAATAAGGAGATAATGGCAAGAAGCCCTGTTACAAGAATAGTTGGTCAGCATTTCCAAACCTATGAAGTTCGGGAACATGTAACAACCATCCATGTATGTAAAGAAAATAATGGTATACATACAGGCGCATCGCAAAGTTACCATTGCATGTAAGAGTGTAGGGTCTGAAATAGCACACACATATGCATCGGCCTGCATGCACTCGTCTAGCAAATAGGTGCATACTGATTTCCCTCTACCCCACTACAGACAGAATTACAACATAGCTTCGTATTCGACCGGTTGGATGGTGATATAAATTATTGCTACCACAGTTTAACCGGTTGTTAAACAGAACTGCTCGGAGTCGGTATTGCATGAAGACAGCACTATTGGGTCAGCACTGAGGGATCGGCACTCAGGGGTCAGCAATGAGAGGTCAGCAGTGAGGGACCAGCAGTATGAAACCGACTATGATTTGTGCGACTAACACCATTAGTCCAACACAAGGGTGGGTGGCCCGAGTCCTTGATAGCCTGGGTAACCCTCAACAACCAGTCATATATTTAAAAATAAAGCCGTATACAATTGTACTGGTAACAAGATATACATAGTCTCATGTTACACTAAAACTTGTAGCAAATAGTATAAATAACACCATTAGCCTAGCGCAAGTCTCGGGGAAACCGAGTGTAAAATATATGAAACCGCCTTGTACATGAAAAAATCGGCCACATAACAAACAATAAAGGACTGGCATATATGCAAGTACATCACGAGCATGATGTCATTACGAGTCACAATATATGAAATATTCCTGGTGGAGCCACAGTCCATAATAGTGATATCAGTGTTGCTATTTTGCCAAGAAAGTTAGTAAAAGCTAGAATGCACGCCAACATGAGAAAGGATGAATAATCACAAGGGCGAACCGCAAAAATTACTACAATGCGTCAAGTGCGATACACAGTATGCAACTTGTAAAGACTGTGTTCCTTTGCTTGCCCCAAAAAAAAACATACGTTTAAACCATTAGTCGTGCAAGAGACGTTACTGCTATGCACTGAAGCAAACATATATAAAAAAATAATCATAAAAGCAAATAGTTATAAGCATTTAAAAAAAAACGTATGTATATTGTGTGAGCATCGAGTGATATACATCACGTTAGTCTAAAACAACTTTTGCGAAGCCGAGAAGGTGCGATAAGAACAATGCTGCTACACACTGATACAAACTGATATAAAATAAAATGTAAAGAAAAATAGTTATAAGCATTAACCAAACATTACAATCACACATTACACAAGCATCGGGTGCTGTACGCTTGTTTAGATTATGCTAGACCAGACCAGATCATCCTGGTCAGTACAGCAGAATAGCAAACATCTTCCATACGAACCGAGTGCAACGAAACTGACAAATTCAGAGTACAGCCAAAACTCACAACACTAGCAGCAGAACGCGTCCGACCCGACCTATGTTGTGCGATCAACCAACATTTGTGGGAATCTGTAAGGCAGCCCAGGCAGTCAACCGGCAACGCGAGCACCATCCAGGTCTCGGCAAATTTAAGGATGGTACATGACAATAGTCGAGAGAGACGCGTTAGGCTCCAGGTTGGCAGACCAGCCGAGTCACACTTACACTTCCCTATACGAGAGGAATTCAGTTATACAGTTCAAGGTAACAATTATCCTGTTCTGTGTGTATATATACACACACACGTGCAACATATAAAACCATCCCATACATGATAAAATTAAGTCACATTATAATAAATAATAAAGGCCCAACATAAACACAAGTATGCTGCGAGCACAATGTCGTATCGAACCTTTACTATAAGAAAGTACCTGATAGTTCCACAGTCCGTAATAGAGATACCAGTGTTGCTATTGCGATGAGAGCTTTAGTAAAAAGGTGGAATGCCCGTCAATGGGAAAAAGCCCTCATGTTCACAAGTACCAACCACAAAAAAATTCTACAATATGACAATTGCAGTACACTATTTACCAGCGGTGATAATTTGAAAACTCATTACACGACTTGTAAAGGCTGTATTCCTTTGCTTGCCACTAAACATCATGCATTTAAACCAGTGACCATACAAGAGACGATGACACTGCTACATATTGATAATTATATATTTAAAAAAATTCAAAGGAAAATTGTTATAAACACATACCAACTGATGCATATTGCACGAGGAACGAACGCTGTACATTATGTTAGACCAAAAAATTACCGTTGTAAAGCACTGATGCTAGCAGAAATAAAAAATGAAAATAGTTATAAATACCTACCAACCAACATGTAGTGCACAAGCAACGAGAACTGTACATCGCATCAGTCGCTGCTAGATAAGACCATGCATCTGGAAACTGATGTGGTAGCCTTGGTTAGTACAGCAGAATAGCAAACGATTTTCTTCACGTACACCCTCCGACCGAGCTACGCTACAGTACTGAGATACACGAATTCCACTACCAACCAACGCATAATGTGCGAGCATCGAGCAACGTACGTCACATTAGCCTAAAATAAAATACTATGACAGAGTCGTGAAGCAGGGGGAGTGACAAGATCGATACTGCTACATACCGATGCAAACAGATATAAAAAATAAAATGTAAAGGAAACTAGTTATAAGCACTTACTAACCAGTACATATTGCACAAGTGTCGGGTGCTGTACGCTGCTTTAGATTATGCTAGACAAGACCAGGCCGTCCTGGTCAGTACAACAGAAAAGCAAATGATTTCCTTATGGACCGATCGGAATGAATCCGTCAAATTCAGATTACAGCCAACACTCACAACATTCATCACTAGCGGTGGAATGCACCCACCCCGTCTGACATTGTGTGATAAGCTAAAATCTCGAGAATCTGAAAGGTAGCTAGGTTGTCGATCTATGGTGTAGGGATCGTTCAGGTCTTATCGAGCCGAAGGAATGGTACATACACTAGTCGAGAGTCGAGTCAGGCTCCAGGGTGGCAGATCAGCCGAGTCACTCATGCACTTCCCTTTACAAAACTAATCCGGTTATACAAGGCAAGGTAAAAAGTTATTTAGTTTAAATACTATATACATGTACATATTCTTAAGGATGAAGAAAAACATTTCGAACACTCTGAGAACACCCATTTGCCCCCACTCGCAATAGCAGGAACCATTATGTCTTACGACGTTGACCTTGACCTTTGACCACTATTTCGGACATCTGCGCTAGGGATGAAGGGGGTTAACCTATATTTTGTTTATAAAACAGTCGTGGGAACACTCTGAGAAAATCAATTTTCCTCGCTCTCAACAGCAGCAACCATGTTAACAAGCAATTAAGGCTTTTCCTTAAAAACCTCTAAAACAATCATGGGAACACACTGAGAAAATCAATTTGCCCCACAACAGGAGAAACCATGACAACAAGTAACTATGACCTTGACCTTGGATGACGTAATGTTACCTTAACCTTAACTTAACCTTGGATAACGTCATACGACCTTGACTTTTAGCCATCATTTCGAACAAATCTACTTCTTAAAAGAGTAAAGAATCGCAATTTTCTAAAAAAAATTGTGTATATAATAAATTTGGGGGCTGTTTCTTAAACATTTCGGAAATTACAGTCAACTATGCTTATGCGAGGGTTTAAAGCCTAATTGTCTCTATAATCATATTCAGCATCAAGGGCGCTCCCTATGTTATGAATTTTGTGGCTGTATCTTAAATGGTTCGGAAATTAAAACCAACTATTCTTATAAGTGCACTTAGGGCATACTTGACCTGTGGCCCTTTTCGTCATCGAGGGTTGATACCTATGTTATGAATGTGGTGTTTTTTTTTAATTTCGCCGTAATAATTACATCCACGTTAGACAAGGTAAACGTGAATTATATGACAAGAGGCGAGTGGGTACCAGAGACGGATGCCATACCCTATATGCCGTTTTGTCGTTTCCGGTCGTTCTGAAGAAAGGATGTGATGAACCAAGTTTTGAGCAAGGACGGGTAAAGCCAACTGAAGAGGAAATGAGAGTGTGCAAAATAAACTACCACTATGTCACACATCTGCATGAAAATTCGTGGCCCGAAAACTTCCCACTCTCGTGAGCCTGGTATCGGACTGTCAAGGTGGAAAGTTGGTGATCAACCACAGAACCAACCATGGGCCACAGTTTTTTTCCCAAACAACCATCAAGTAGGATAAAAGCATTACCTTATTTGCGCCAAATGCTTAGACTTCAAAGATGGAACTAACCTAAGGTATGCAAAGAGGTGTGATGAATGGAAATTACACAATGTGTTTAGCAATGAGCTGCACACGCCTATAACGAAGCATATGCAAAGTAGCAGGCACCGCCACAAAGAGGGACTGAGCAAATATGGATCGCAATTAACGCCATGACTACTTCCCTTGTGAAACATTAGCTAATACTAATGACTATTAGCCAATAACTTATACCCCTCTCGACAGAAGTGTAACCACTCAGCAGTTACGTGCAAAACTGCGGGAGGCGTGAAAGCATTGGCAAAGTGTGGATGGGAAGACAAGGATCCAGAAGCGCGAAGCATTTTTTCTATACGAACCGATATAACCGCTATTAAACTTGAAGCTCCGAGAACGTCACAGAACATTCGAGTACATTATCAGCTGGTCGATATTTCAGTGCTTCCTGCAACGCATTACAGTCTTGCGGGTGGCCTCATTGCAGAGACACNCATTATCAGCTGGTCGATATTTCAGTGCTTCCTGCAACGCATTACAGTCTTGCGGGTGGCCTCATTGCAGAGACACGATTTTTCTTGATTGTCCTCCCATAGCGCACCAGCATTTCTATGGGCGTCCTCCCCTTCTGTGACATTATAGCGGAGAGAGGGCAAGCGGGCTTCGACAACTGGAATCCATGCCCTACGCCTCTTCCGAAGTGAAAAAATAATGCATTTATCTCGAAGGCAAAACTTTTTACGGTCGAAATCGTGATGGCCTCAGCCACAATAAGACAACTGAATCTTATAACAGGAGTGGTATTTAAAACATACTCGCGCTTAGAAATTTTGTCAGTCATGCTAAAGGTTGGCGTATAATCGACACTGTTCTGGTCTCCCTAAGAATATATAATTATTTATAATTATACGTAACTTGTTTGCGTTATGCCGTTTTCGTTTATGCTAAGTTTTAAACAAAAAAACTTTTTTTTCAAGAATAGAGGCATGCCTATAACGTTGGATTTATATTGGCTAACTACGATAATGAATGAAGTACGCATTTATTTTCATACAACAAATATATTTATGAAGAAAATAGCATTCTTCTTTTTATTTCAGAATAATTAGGTAGGCAAATAATACACACTATAAATTATTCATATTAAATCCAGGTACACATACATTACTACACTTTGATACCTATTTCACATCAAATCTTAACACTGCCGGAGGTTGCTTCGGTTTGAAATAATTAATATTTGCTCATGTTTAATTACTTCATTCTCAGCGGTATAAGAAAAATTCTGTTTTGATGACATATCAGTGATCATGAATACGTATATTTCCCAATTAAAAAATATAATATTAATATATTAGAGAATCAGGTTTCCCCCCACATGCTGAAATCTGTTATTAACTTTTGTTGGCACGTATCCCTTATACGCTTCTTTTTTTCTAGTTTTAAACGCCTGATACGCGTTTAATCTGACGCCTGATTATCGAATCAAAATATTTTTTATTGAAATATTTGGATCTTAATTTTAAATTTCTTCTGCCGAGGTCCGTCAGGCAAATCTTTTAGCATTCAAGGAGCGGCCTCGGCATTTCGCTGCCAAGGTTGGTGGGTCCGGTGTGTGTTCCACACGTATTTAAGGTGTTTAAGCGGTGGACAACACGGCAGCGACACTGCACCTCGTAGCCGTACTGGTCTCCTGAATGCATTATGCATGTGCCTGGCGACACTTGTCGCACNGTGGGTCCGGTGTGTGTGCCACACGTATTTAAGGTGTTTAAGCGGTGGACAACACGGCAGCGACACTGCACCTCGCCACCGTACTTGTCTCCTGAATGCATTATGCATGTGCCTGGCGACACTTGTCGCACCGCCGCGCCCCTAGCGGTGGGCGGCAGTAACGCCTCTTTTTTTCTTCGGTTTTTATCCGCCGCGCTGCCTTGTTTATCGCTGTACCCGGCGTAATAAAATGTTTCTCTCTTAGGGACGAATCTCTCCGTTTAGTGCTTTCTTTTATGTGGGAAACTAACATCGGAACTAAAATAAGAAAGCCTCTGCGTGTAGATATGCGAATTTTGGTCCGGTGGAGCGGGAAGGGAAGGAATTTTCGAATTTGAAGTGTTGTCCATACTATCCGGCTGAGCCGATCTCCTGCCTTTAATTGGCCTCGGCGGTTATCATTTCGTGAATCTGCACATAAACGCCTCCGCGAGCTGCAGTGGTCGCAGCACAAGCAGCAAAGGCATTCTCGTAATTGGAGGTGATAAATTATGTGTCTGTAGAACCGCGGGCTTGTAACCCTACGTATACAATTAGAGTTAGAGTTTGGTCTGTGTGTAGTTCTGAACTGCACGGAAAGCTGCCAGAACTTGAGTGGGTGAATGTTTTATTTTAGTTTCTTTCCGATATACCCGAAAAGATACCATACGTGATGTTACAAATTAGTAACATTAAAAAAGGAAAGGAAGAAAAAGTAAATATAAATATTCCCATCTCAACATTTTTGAAAGATTTCATTAATAAACATATTGTAGGTTACTCCCGCTATTTGAAATCAGCGTGTCAAGAACAACATAACTGCATTTATTTTAAAGTAAATTATGAAATGAGTATGTACTTAAAACAATGTTACAGAACATTTGGAAAAATAGTTTTACATCTTAATGTCTTAAAATAAACTGTTGAAGTTTAAATTGGTAACTGCCGTAATTAGCTTTTTTTTATACGTGTTGTAGCAACAATTTTAAAAACAGTTACGTAGTCTTTTTACATTTCTAACAATTTCGCAGGTTTACTTGAGCGACACATAGATGCGAACTAACCTATAGTTACGTGCGGCGGAAGGATACACAGCTGGCGGAAAGAAGAAACTAACCAGCGTTAGCATCAACGTGAACCTATCATATCTACAACTAAGATTCCTCATGCGAGAATTTCGCATAGGGGAAATTTCAGGCGCAAGGTGCCCTAGTGTTGCAAAAAGGCAGCTCTTAGGCTTCCGGTGAATGAATAAATTATTCTCATTTTTGTGTACAAGTTTTTAGGGGGACACAGACACACAAACTTGCACAGGCAGACTGAAGAGTGTTCTCGTGAGTCTTTCTTTCCTTCGGAAATCCAGCTACAAATCAAGGCCACCTCAGCATAGCTTGCAGAAAAGCATGGCGCCCTCACCGGGTGTAAAGGAACTAGCTGTCTTAGGGGTGCTGTAGGCCCACGAGGTGATATAAGCTGTTCACGGTTAAATGAGCACTTTTAAAAGCCCCGCTTAGGCTTTACTTTTCTTCTCATTTGTATTTCTCCGCTAGGTGTGAGATTAACGTTGTCGTCAACCGCCTCGCTTTATTCGCGCGTAACCTAAGTGAATCCGTGATATTTGTGGGAAAGTAAACATGAGCAAATTCACACTACTCTAATAAGCATAAATCTATAAACACTGACGCTAGAAGATATACATTTACACATCTCTGTCTCCCTCTCAATGGAACGTCAAGTCTTGGAACTAATTTCATTGATTCGTGGCAACTTTACGTGGAAGCCTGCATGACGGTATGTTCTGTAGCATATATGCAGTGATGGACAGTGATGATTTTCTAACGTTGATTTCAAAAGTTCTCACTGTATGGTCTATTCACGGTTTCTTCACAGTTTTTTAATCAAACTTCTGAAAACTACCCCATGGATGACGTGCTTGGTTGTTTGCTAAATATGCAATGTATCACTAGCGTTTTATACTTGTGTTGATATTAAATTAGTACCCTTATTTTGGTTAAATATAAATTTTACTTATATTTCTCTATAAGTTGTAATACTTCATTTATAAATAATATGAATAGAAACAGTGAGACAATAGGTGTGTTGGTAATGCCTAGCAAGAAATATTTCTTATGCAAAATGTTATTATACTGAGTGCGGAAGAATGTGATGCGCTGTCCATTTGGCGTAATCCTTGAGGCTCGGTTAAGCTTTGTTTGCACGAGGCAGAGTAATATCCTGAAAGTAGAACTATAGCAGGTACTCAGAAAAGTGTGAAGTAACCATGAACGTACTACACCGCGAACAGCTTATAGTGTCATTGTTGCCTGCCAAGGCCGGTGCTAGACTTCACAAAGTGAACACACCTGTCCCGCGCATCTGCCACCTCTGCGTCCCTTCCGAACCTCCACAGCCCACCCGTATTTAGAAGGTACATCGTAGACGTTAATTTACAGCCGTAAATAACTACGATAGTATTTACGAGGCAGATTATCGCACCTTTACGAATAAAGATATGCAGCCACTGCATGTCTTTGGAGAGGGGAACTTTTATGTGCCCTGATGTCTACTCGCTGTGTGACGCATAGTGACATTTAGGTGAACCACTTTTCACGCACCTAAAATATTGCAAACCTCTTTTATGTGTTTCTCGAGGACCTGCTTTCAGATTACTTTTTTTATACGTGATGGGTTTGAAAAATAGTTTTAAACATGACAACTCGGAATAACGTATGTAAACATTTACTTAATCCCAGTATTGGCGATATTTTAGACGTATCTCAGGAATAACCTCGTAAAGGAAAATATAAAATAACTAAGTTTATTTTTCTTGTAAAATAATTTATTACTCCAGATTGGTGAGACCTATGAACGTGTTTTGCACTGTATCCAAAGACGCTGTTTTCGGCCCTTTCTTTTTTCACGAGCCCACTGTTACTGGGATCCCTTATTTGGGCATGCTTACAGAGTGGTTGTTTCCTCAGTTAGAAGAGGCGGCGGGGGACTTCATTTTCCTGCAGGATGGTGCGCCACCCCATTGGCACCTAGATGTTAGCGGATACTTGAACGAGACGTTGCCGCAACGCTGGATTGGTCGAGGAACAGCTAGTGACGAGGCTCTTCATAACTGGCCCCCAGGAAGCCCGGATCTTACCCCGTGCGATTTTTTCTATGGGGGTACATAAAGGATCAAGTGTTTCTTCCCCCATTGCCGGCTAACATTGACGACCTCAAAACGAGAATTACGGACGCCATACAAACCGTAATATGGAACATGCTGACAAGAGTGTGGAATGAGTTTGATTATTGCGTAGATGTCGTTCGGGCCGCTCGTGGTGATCACATTGAACATTGATCAATATATGGTAAACAAACTTCACGGTTCCACGGTTTTATTTGATTGGTCAATCAATGTTGTAGATGGTTTGGTTTTGATATTATAGACCTTCAAAGTTGGGGTATTCTTTTATACTCAACCTGTATACTTGCTGCGTAGCAGTTACTTTATGAATATGAATGTTTCTTGAAATTTCGCGCCTTTAACTTTTCCCCGTGTTGGATGCAAATTCACTTACACCAGGCGCCCAAATGTTCTTACTCCCACTTGAGAAAACCACCTACACACCGGCGGAGCAAAGATTACTCACGCTGTCGAAAACACGGATCGTGACGTCTGTGTGTTAGGCTGTAGCTTGGATTCGGGCCATCATTTCTGATTCCATTTTCATGACAGTTAGGGTCTGCTACACGACATCTTTCAACCACCCTTCACAGCAAAAATTCTAGAATAATGTCTCATGATGAATTCGGTAAATAATCTGGCCATCCCTTTTCGATCCATTAATCTGGAGATACGAGATAGGAGAATAGTCTAAGAGGGTTACTGAAGGAGGTTTAGAGGGTGTAGCATACATGAATGGACATATAATTTGTAACTACGAGAGTGCAGTCATAGTTTGTGTTTGGACCAAGGGAGCCATTGTAGTGAGAGAAAAACCGCAACAAAATCCAAAAATGGTTGTTGCTTGTTTGGATGCAGAAGATGGAATTAATATTTTACATTTCTGAGCAGCAAGCAGTCCATTGACAGCATTCACCAACCGCCACTGCTTCAGAGTACTAGAGGAACTTCTTCCATATCCAGGAAGGACTTCCTCCAGCGGTTCAGAAATAACTTCCTTCAGGGATCCAGGAAGATATTTATCAATAAATAAAGAAAGTACCTGCTTCGGGACTCCCGGAAGGACCTCCTCCAGGAATTCCTGGAGGATAGTTTACAGGAATTCAGAAATTATCTTTTCAAGCAATACATGAATACNCTAAGAGGGTTACTGAAGGAGGTTTAGAGGGTGTAGCATACATGAATGGACATATAATTTGTAACTACGAGAGTGAAGTCATAGTTTGTGTTTGGACCAAGGGAGCCATTGTAGTGAGAGAAAAACCGCAACAAAATCCAAAAATGGTTGTTGCTTGTTTGGATGCAGAAGTTGGAATTAATATTTTACATTTCTGAGCAGCAAGCAGTCCATTGACAGCATTCACCAGCCGCCACTGCTTCAGAGTACTAGAGGAACTTCTTCCATATCCAGGAAGGACTTCCTCCAGCGGTTCAGAAATAACTTCCTTCAGGGATCCAGGAAGCTATTTATCAATAAATAAAGAAAGTACCTGCTTCGGGACTCCCGGTAGGACCTCCTCCAGGAATTCCTGGAGGATAGTTTACAGGAATTCAGAAATTATCTTTTCAAGCAATACATGAATACATTTTTGGGATGGGTTTTGTTTAGATAAGTGAGATGACGTTACGAATGTTATGAGGAAGCATAAGGTGCAACCTAGCAATGCTCTGCTGATGTAATTTCAGCCATATAAGCACGACAGATCAGCGCACATGCAAAGCAACTTTACGATGAGTAATTTGTAACACCAAGAAGCAACGCAGACAGCCGCGATGCCCTACGACAAAAAGTGAGCTATTTATTTTTACCCGAAATTTCACTCCTTAAACCATTTGTTCTGACTTCAAAATCTTAGTTCAGTTCTACATTGGGTAGTCGTATTTATGTTGTGATGGAAAGTTAAGTTAAACTGTGGGCTAATTTCGGTTCACTAACAAGTCCTTATTTTTCTCTACCAAAATACATGCGTCATTAAATGTCTGCTATAGACAAACTCAAATTATACTCTTGACATATTCGATATCATTCCTGCAATATATCAATAATAGTTTTGCAATCTTATTATAATGTTTGGAGAATGAAGTTGCATTACACAAAGAGATTGATGAGAGACATATTAATGATCATGCAAGATTCTATAAACTTTTNACATATTAATGATCATGCAAGATTCTATAAACTTTTCAAGACGCCATAACTTTTGGGGATAACCAGTGGTTCACCATTTTTATTTTTATACGTATTTCATATTCTACTTATTAAAACTTGCTTCACTTTTGTAAGGGAGGGAAATACGAGTAATCACAATGTAATGACATAGCACGACGTTTGTAACTTTATGCTACGTGCTTCGTTGCTGAATCTGTGAATTATAATTGTTAAATACAACAACCAAAAATAATAAAATGGAATGTTTCATACGTGTATTATAATTTAGGAAATTAACTAGAAAAATTAACGAAGTGTTTNCAAAAATAATAAAATGGAATGTTTCATACGTGTATTATAATTTAGGAAATTAACTAGAAAAATTAACGAAGTGTTTCCTAAATAACGGCTTTCAATTTTACGAATGCGTACTCTCATTTTAAAAATATAACCACATGTGATTACCGCGTAAAATTAAAACCTGTTGTTAAGTGATAAAATACACAGAGTAAAAGTCACTTAAATGATTGGAGGGTGCGTATTGCCGATACAATTAACTTCAAAACAGAGTAAATGATTGAAAATAGATTTCGTTTTATATTGATTTTTAATGGATAAATAACTAAACTACCCTTGCATGCAACAGTAGATACATTTACATTACTTTGTTTTACCTCTTCCAACAAATTTCAGTCCGTATAAAAAAAAATGTTATATTTCGGTACATCTTTAGTATAAACTGTAGCATTGCATTGTGTAAAATTCTTTATAATATGCGATAATTAAGTGGATGGTTATTTTATTATTCCAGAGTTTTGTAAATGCTTGCTGCAAAACATTAACCCCAAACGAATTTTCTTCGAATTTGTATTGGTTGCTGCTATTGCCTGCAAAGTAGCCACGCGTGTTGTTATATATGTGCTGACAATTCTTTTCATTAGTCCATGGATCATGGCAGGGATCCTCCTCTCTGCAGTTCCATCTCGTCGGCAGATACTTCTCAGTTATAAAACCTGGACGCTCTTATTGCTCCCCGACAAGGCCTGCCCTTCGCAGTCACTCACGCCTGCTCCAGTTGGCTCACAGCTGCTCTATTGGATTTCCCGCCAATATCTACTGCGGAAAATGTTGACCAAGGATATCTGAAGAAACTGCCGAGTTCTAGCGATGCGATTCTCTGGCCCAGTTATGCTCGCCTTACTCTTTATTCATTGAAGAAAAAAAACCATGCGACGGGCCCGCGGCATCCGCGGGCTAGGCTACGAAGTGTGAAGCAGGTAATAGGTGCCAGGCGATTGCTGGCATCTGTGTGATGCATGTCAGGNCGCGGGCTAGGCTACGAAGTGTGAAGCAGGTAATAGGTGCCAGGCGATTGCTGGCATCTGTGTGATGCATGTCAGGTCTCATGATGCATGCACACCTTATGGTGTTTAAAGGGGGGAATAGTGGAAATTGAAAAAATTTGACGTTGGATAAAACATTGTAAATTTAGAAAATGCCAAAAATCAAAATATATATTTAACAAAACATTACAGAAATTGGAAAATCGAAATGTAGTGAGGAAGACAGGAAACAGGAAAACAATGAAAAAAAAAATTTAAAAAGAGAGACAATTTTGGAAACCCCCTCTGAAAACCGAAAAAATTAAAATGGGTCGTATTGCCCCCAGCCCCTAACATTTTAAAAACGAACGCATCTCATTTAAACCGCANGCGGGCTAGGCTACGAAGTGTGAAGCAGGTAATAGGTGCCAGGCGATTGCTGGCATCTGTGTGATGCATGTCAGGGTTCATGATGCATGCATTAGTGAACATACATCGAAGCGGACTTTAAAAAACTGCACATGGGTAAACCGCGGACCCTCCTGCAGCAGTCAATAGAGGCGCCTATGAAAAGTGAGGCACCTGTGGAGATTATTCCTTTCATACCCATGCGAAGTGTTGCGAGTACCCGCGTATGTAATAGTCAGCGGACATGTTGTGGAGCTGCATTCCGCACTGGGGAAATGATGGAAATGCCTGTGTTGAGAGTTATGGGAGGAAGAGTTCGGTGGGAGGGGGGAATTCAAAAGAGGAAGGATGTCATAATCTAGTAAAGCTCGACTATGAGGACCTTATGGTGTTTAAAGGGGGGAATAGTGGAAATTGAAAAAATTTGACGTTGGATGAAACATTGTAAATTTAGAAAATGCCAAAAATCAAAATATATATTTAACAAAACATTACAGAAATTGGAAAATCGAAATGTAGTGAGGAAGACAGGAAACAGGAGAACAATTAAAAAAAAAATTAAAAAAGAGACACCATTTTGGAAACCCCCTCTCAAAGCCGAAAAAATTAAAATGGGTCGTATTGCCCCCAGCCCCTAACATTTTAAAAACGAACGCATCTCATTTAAACCGCATCTTTATATCTTTAAACATTTAGGAGATATAAGTGTTTAAATAATTTTGACATAATTCAAAGCGTTTCTAAAAGTGAACACTTGCAGTGACAATCAATCTACGTGCCAAATTGAAACGCTGTACCCCCCCCCCTCCCCCTCCCCTCTTCCAGCACTCCTTAATTTTCGAAAACTGTATTTATTGGTGAAAATAATTCTAAAAGTACTATACCTTCTTAAATTTTTAAGACATAAAGTTAAATGGTTTGAAAAAAATAATACGCTTAAAACATGCCCTGCTTGTGATGAAAGTATCTCCTAGCAGAATTGTTAGTGGTGGTGGAGGGTGAAAGGGTGAGGAGGGTTCTAAACAGGAAGGATGTCATTCCGTATTAAAGATTGCGTGTAAGTGAGGTCCTTGAGTGAGTGACGTTACGCGCCCCCAAATGAGGGTTTTTTTGCATAAAAAATTTTCATTTCTTGATAAATACTTAATATGAAGATACGTGTAATCTTGGGATTATTTATTTTTGACGTCTTCGGGGACACACTACTAAAATACTTCATGTAAAATCAGCGTTTGCGCGTATATGCGTGTCTCTGTTCAGTAAATAAATGATCTAAGCTGGAGAGTTGTTATCAGTAAACAAAAATATATACTTAGGTATCTCCTATCGTATAAATATAAAAATAATATAAATATCTCAAATGGTTGAAAGCCGCTTGTTGGAAGTTTGACCGCGCAGTTTTCTGAAGGGTTTGCCTGGCTGGGGAAATGCTGCATGTCCCAGGCCTGAAGTCGCGGGATGGCTATGGGTGATATAGGTACCCTCATCACATACCTCATCGTCTCTATGCGCAGTGCACCCTACTAGAGGCGCAGTCTGTGCATCGGTATCGTCTCTTGAGATTCTCAGCGGTGATCGTGCCATTTTTATTGCAACAGCAAAGAGAAAAGTGCGCTTCACGTGTCTCTACAAACTTTAGATATCCTGCACAGATGTTTTCGTACCTAAAAGTTGTAATGAAATGACGGTTCCAGCCATATTTCTTTCAAAAGATACACATTATAAACGTAAAAAGAAAATTGAAACTTGTCAGACGTGGAAAGTTTTTCTCCACTGCCACTTTTTCGTGGGCGCTTTTCATGCACATAGAACAAGTTTTCAATAGGATATTTTTTCCTGAAGCTTGATCTGCACATCGTCCGGCGGTACATTTCGATCCTTTTGGATTCCTTCCCGTGTATCAGTATTCCACTGTTGCCTATATAATCTGTGAGTTATTCAGAGTCAGCGGGTTCACGTCGAAGCCTCTTCCTAGCTACCTGGCGTGACCTTGAGTGGTTTAGAAGTTTTATTAGAAATGCACCCGTCAACTGGAGGACGAACTGCGTTTCCGAGCGCTTGAAATAAATGTTTTTTGATAGAAACTACTGAACATTTTCATAAAACGTTTACATATGAAAATATGTCACACTTTAAACTAGTTTGGAATACATATTTCACGACGACGCGAGTATTTAAAACGTTATTTTGAAGTCCTTCATCACGGCCAAAACAGCATCGCACGTGAATATTTAAAGATTTTCGGAAGGGCCCATCACTCAGCTACGCTAAGACCATTCCTCCACTATACATATAAAGTGCTACAGAGACACGGAGTCCTACACCGAGCGAGATGGAACAATTTTTTGGATACTTGACGTGCGTTTGGGAGGCCCGGGTTCGATTCCAGGTCCTGATATACACACACTGAACAAACNATTTTTTGGATACTTGACGTGCGTTTGGGAGGCCCGGGTTCGATTCCAGGTCCTGATATACACACACTGAACAAACCGCTTGTAGATCGTACACTGTTAATGTTTCCTGCATGAGAGCCGCCCAATTGTTTTGTCGTTACAGACGTTTTTTTCCTAGCTTATAACACTTGGGCTTATCCTTAAGTTTTAAAGTTAGGATTCCCTAATGAAACGGTCTCCAAACAACTACCCCCCCCCCTCCGGCCCCTTAAACAATGTATTGGGTATATTTTTAGGAACGGTATTGTACCGTAAACCAAACCTTAGACGCCGAAACTGCTAGATACCTGCAGCCAGGCCTTATAGTTTTGCATTGTACAAATACCGCATATTCTCCACCTTTTGAATCAGAAGTTCTTCAAGACTCGTCTTAAAGTAAACACTACGCCATAAGTTTTTAAAACAATGTTCACAAATGGAAGATGCAAAGCATATATATATATATATATATGTGTGTGTGTGTGTCTACGTACTTTACTATCTGACATCTCGTTTCTTTCCCTTTGTTTATAAACATGACAATATTTACTTTTCTTCATTTCCACATGTTTTGCTCCTGGTTGGCTATTTTCTCCAACTTCACCAGCGATGTTGCCTCCGCTGCAAGTCAGGCTTGTCGCTAGCGCTCTCGTCGCGAGCGATATGAAGTACGATTGGCTGGTTCGGTGTGACGTCACATCGCTTCGCGCCGCGTCTCGTTATTGTGAAGAGCGCTTAATGAAGGCGTGGCGGGACTGGAAAGACGTTACTACTTCCCCACCGCGATTTTGAGTCATATTATTGTTGGAGGGAGGGAGGAGGGAGCGAGCGGCTGGGTTACTAGGGCGCGCCTGGGGAGGCCGAGGTACCAGTTACCGCCGCCAGAAGGCAGCACTGCGAGGCGCCGGCTTGACAGTTGAGCAGTACGCCGCGATCGGATAACAGACAGCTACAACCGCGCCAGATGTTCCCCTTCTGGGCCCCGGGTTAGTTTGCCTGCCCCCCCCCTCCCCTAGCACCCCCGCTTCAGGCCCGGGAGGGAAAGCCTGCGAGGCAAGATTGGATGCTGGCGATTTTATTTTCTTCAAGACCATCGCCTCTCAGAAAAGCGTGCTCTAACAAAGCAATTCTCAAGGCTGTTGCCTGGTTGAGAATTTGGTATAGGAAAATACATGTTAATGAAATTAGGTTTTCTGAAACGAATTTTGAAGATATGAACTTGAAACAAAAACCCAAGTGTGATAAATTTGTCGCGTGCAGGTTTATGGATTATAGAACAACGTTAGCTCACAACCATCCCCCCCTCACACCACCCCCCGCCTAGCGCACTTTGCTGGCGCCTTCATGGCGGCACGTGGAACCACAGGCAGGTGGAAAATTTTGGGACACGTGGAGCTGAAGCGAAGGCCTCCCCCC
>NQII01003983.1:35453-133761 GCA_002778355.1 Clitarchus hookeri
CTGGAACTCATTCCCAGATGACAGCCTACCCACACTCACCGCTGAGTTAAGTATAGAATTCGTCGTTCAAAGAAGCCCCACTCAACCACGAATTCGCCCCGTGAATACGAGTAAACAAACTATGACAGTACCGCACCTCGAAAGTTTTGATGTTGTGTATTTGTGAATATATACGAGACAATATATTCGTACTTCAAAATACAACAGTGATAGTCTACCTCATTATAATACCCGCAACCTCCAAGCACTTTTTAGTCGGTGCCTGGATGACATTAACTCTGACCAGATAAGCCACCATGTCCTCGACAGTGGTGGTACCTGCGTCAAATTATACTCTCGAGCTCTGTATTGAGGCAAATATAACAATTTGTTTGTTAGTAGTTTATTTATTTATTTATCTTTCCAGAAAACAGGCTTTATATTTATGTTACAAATGGCTTCGATAGCAAAGAAGCAAATATTTTTCTTCTGAAAAATGTCCCGGGTAGTGTATATATATGTGTGTGTGTGTGTGTGTGTGTGTGTATATAACAAGAATGCCAAAAAAACTGAATTTCATTAACATGTATTTCCCTAAAACAAAGTCTCAACTATGCAAAAGCCTTAAGGTAGAAGTAAAGTGGATCTCCTTATAGTGATGTAACCAGCAACACAGTAAATGCAGAACTCCTTAAAATGTACTGTAGGAACTTCCAAATTGTCAGAAAATATGGCTTGAGTTTCATATGAAATATAAGTGTTTTATATTTTATTCAGTGTAAAATATGTCACCGCAATAAGTTTCTTTGATGGTTTAATTAATTAATTAATAACGAAAATGTCTATTCATTGCCCAAGAATGTGCTTATTTCTACTATGGCTGAATAACAAAGTAAGCTTTATTAAAAAAACATTATATAACCAGCTTAGCAGTTTTTTTCCTAGGTTTGCATGTGAGAAAATAAACGCATAACATTTTATAGTTGCACTAAAAAGTTAAGTTTATAAAAATCAGTTACAATACTTATTATACCTTTTGACTGGATTATTATTTTTTTAAACTAAAAATCAAATGTCAAATACAGCATTTTTTTTCTCATACAGGTAAAGATACAATTGTCTAAGTCCATATAAATCAATCACGGTAATACAAAAAATACAAAAAACATTCTACATATACCTAGGAAGCTGCTGCCTTCGTAGTACAGTGATAGAAAGTGGAACTACATTAATATGTCGAAAGTAGAATGAACAGGCTGGACGAGGTGATGAAGAGCGCGATAACAGACGAGGAATTGGTTGTTAGAACATAGACAGGGGCGGAAGGGACGCGTGTCTGCCTGTGTCTTTGGCAATCGCCACGAGCATTTTCTGCCTACAAAAATGACAGTGATGCAAAAAATGCGACCATGAGCAGCCCACTATTAGAGGTCTATGTTATTATGCCTGTTGTCGTGCAGTCAAAAAATATTATTTTTATTATGTAAATAATATGCATTTCACTTATTTCAGTTTGAAACTGAAATTTGAAACTGTTATTACTGTAAACTTACAATTATGGAGATTGCCATGCGTTAAACATAATGAAATGTAGGTAAATCACACAATTTTTTTTAAATATATGTACTTGTCTATACAATGGCATTTGAGAGGAATGGTTATGTGTAAAATCGATGAAAATGTGATTGAGAAGGAACAATTTTTTGCGAACGATTAATAAAATTTTCGTCTTATCGTTTATGCATTTTACGAAAAATAATAATTTTCTGTACGTCTTCTTCGTACTCACTTTCTTCATAGAGCTGCAACTAACGGCGCAACAAATGCATAGCGTACCAAACTATACGGGGTAGCTGTCAAATATTTAAAGAAAATAAGATGTATTTATTATATTGATCGTATTATATGTAATAGAGTAATAAATGTATTTTATAAAAGTCATAGTATAGTCTTAAAGTATTGTAAACGTATTATATAACTGGTTTAAAAAATATTTTTAATGAAATTTTGAATTTTTTTTGTCATATACAATAATTAAATATAACTTCAGTATAATTTTTTAATGTAAGAATGTANATGAAATTTTGAATTTTTTTTGTCATATACAATAATTAAATATAACTTCAGTATAATTTTTTAATGTAAGAATGTAGACGTCACTATTTACTTCTGAAGTAAATATTTTGGAAAATTTAAAGTGACCAAATACATGTATATACCAAAATAACATACATAACACAGAAATTGCTAACACCACACTCATCATACACATTTCAATCGAAAAAGCACCCCCGGAAACTACAGGAATATGCTATCTTAATTGCACATTTTGCAGAACTCTGTTCAAAACGAAACAAAATACGCGTTATTTTCACTTCGAGCTACAACCTTTTGTCCACTGGAAGAAAATACATCGAATTNCAAAACGAAACAAAATACGCGTTATTTTCACTTCGAGCTACAACCTTTTGTCCACTGGAAGAAAATACATCGAATAGTCCGCATGGACAGCCTGAATACGGAAATTTGAAGTTCTGTACTCTCTTGCTTGGGAGAAGGGACTCGATGGGGATGACGCACTCTAATCAGTCTCTCAAGCACGAGTCTCGCTACTCGTTCTGCAATCCGGTTCAGGTCCATGGCTGCCAAGTTTTGCGATGAAGTGATTGCAAGCTGTACAGTCGTTATGCTATGAAATTAAAAGGATCTGGGTACACCGGAAGCGTCCAGTCGGAAAAGGTACGAGGTTTCCCTCCAAGAAAAAAGAAAAACAGAAGAGGCTTACACCTAAATATCCTAAAAAAAAACACCGCTAAGATACGTTATACTTATTATTATATATCATAATTTTAAAAAATTGTATGTGTTTGTATCTGCACACGTGTGTGCGCGCGGGAGAAGGAGAAAAAAAGGGACGTGGGAAATGGTGCATGCACACAGAGAGAGAGAGAGAGAGAGAGAGAGAGAGAGATAGAGAGAGAGTTGAAGCCTTACTGTTGGTGTTGGACACACATTTATTTCTTATCCTGGTTGTATTGTAGTTTATCCGAGCAATATCGCAGTAGCACACCAGTGTCATTCATAACATGGTCGACTAAACTATGATCTCCATGAGTTAGATCCGGCAAGTCAAGCGTACATGAAATTATAAGGTAGATAGTTGGGAGTAACGTCTCGTCGACAGCGAGGTCATTAGAGACGGAGCAAGTTGTTCAGGGAAGAGGGATTGGGGAAGGAATGAGCCATGGCCCTTGTTAAGGACCCCCCCAGCATGTGATTTCGGGAAAGCATGGAAAACCGAAATAAGGATGGCTGGATCGGGAATCGAACTCGTGTCCTCCCGAATGCGAGTTCAGTGAGTTACCACTGCGCCACCCCAATCGGTATGAAATTAGAACTAGTGAGTTAACGAGTGAAACAAAAACCTTTGTAATGTAGATGTAACTGAAAATTTATTTCACTAATGTAGATAGTTTGTTATTTTTGCATGATTAAGTGACGGCTGTTTACGGTATAGTGAGCACTTTTGAAGGGAAAAAAACAATTCTCTGCCTCTTACTGCGCTATTTCAGAAGACGTATTGTGACTGGTATGGCCTCTGTAGAGTTGGGAACGAGTTAGGAAATGTAGTTCCATATTTCAACGTCGAATTACAAGTGTAACATTTTAATCAGTGGAAAGTGATTTTAAAATTAAGTTTTTATTTTCTTTACGCGCTTAAGTGTATGAGTTAACACATTAGCAACTTATACACGTACATAATATTTTCTCAGTTAAACTTGACTAATACATCACTTAAATGCTGAGGTCCATGACAATGCTGATTTTACATATAGCGGAAAGATAGATAATGCACAGGAAAATAGATCCTAAGCAGGGATTACAAAAAGCATCACGGTGCCTGTATTCTGCTAACATTTTAAACGTGGGCAAAACAAAACAAAGTGCGGTTAAAATGGAGCGTTTTGCCCATCTGTAATTCTATCTCCATCCATTTACACATTCAGACAAAACCCCCGGATAGCCNTTAAAATGGAGCGTTTTGCCCATCTGTAATTCTATCTCCATCCATTTACACATTCAGACAAAACCCCCGGATAGCGATAAATATAAACAGAAAAAGGGAGTATACAGTTATACGCTTTTACATTTTTCCATTTAGGCTTACCACACAATCAGACGAGAATCAACTTACCTCATAAAAATGTTATCCACTAGATTTAAAAAATTTTGCCTAATGTTTCGCATACATCAAACCTTCTACTGTGATTTCAGAGTTACCCACCCACATGAAACACATGTTCTCGTTCATCCGTTTTAAACTCATCCGACTCATTTCAATGAATCCGGAAAAAATTACACCCAACAACAACACATTTTGCCCAAGTTAAGGAAGTTCCAGATGCCATACACGAAACCGTACTCACAGTTGACAAAGGTAGTTTTATGGATGCCTTCACTAGCCCTATAGTACGGACGTAAATCACTGTGGGCTGCCGCCGTTGATTTTCCAACAATTTCTAAACGATGCGACACAAAGTCGTCCACCGTGTGGTGACATCGTTTATTGGGACGTCCCAGTGTGTTCACTGTTTGACCGCTTGTCGGACAAAAACCGACTCAAGTTAGCACGTTACAAGTATCAATTGGAATACGTGTGGTCTGTTCTCCCTGTTTCGAAATAAGTTTGATTTCTCTTGATATTTGAGTATTTTGAGGAAACTGCAATGCTATTGTTGACAGTAGTACATATTTTTCATTGTTTTTTAAAAAAAATTCTGTAATATGACGTAAACATCAGTAACGGTCGTCAAAATTGGAAAAAAAAATTGTAACTCCTGAACACTTGAAGCTTTGTAGGCGCCGCCCCATCGATGCTGACAGAAAGAAATCGGGTCGTCTTAAAATGGCCAAACACAAATGTTTTCTCATACCGGCCAGATGTTTCCGTCCGAAGAAAGTATAAGACTTGATGACTGTACAGTTATTTACGTCTACATATGTGTGTGCGTACATGTACTGCATATGTACATGCTTTACTATAGGTATGACAATGCACCGTACCCGTAAATCGTGTTTCTGCTTACCGAGATGTATGTGTTGTGTAACTTTTTGTAACTAATTTCACAGTTACGAGAGTGTAATGAATGAATACGTGTTGAAAACAAAACTTCTCAATCTTGTGCCATGCTTCAAGATAAAAGGTACAAAATAATTATGAATAATGTCGTAGATAATACTTACCGCACATACATGTTTTCCACCATGAACCCTAGCAAATGCTTGTTTACAAATTCTCTCTCTATGAGAATGCTGTCCGGATTCGTGAACGCGGTGCCGACAAGTGACGTATGCAAGGCTATACGTATACGGGTACATAGGGAGCTGATGAGAAGGAAAAACTAAGGCCTGGTTTATAAAAATCGTAATAACTCAACACTGGTGGCAAAACCGCAACGATGCAAAATGTCAAACTCTGAAATCTTTATGTAGGTATCTGTTTATAAAAGTCGCAAGGAATTTCTATAAACAGGTGCCTAAATATTTCAGAGTTCAACTTCTTGCGTCGTTGCAATTTTGCCAGTGTTATGTTATTGCGATTTTTATAAACCAGGCCTAAGGAATTCCATTCCATGCCTGCGTGTACGCTGAGAGTATATGAAGTACTAGTACAGTGTGGACACTCAATGTTATCCAATTGGCATGTTTTTTTTTCTTCTCGCAATGGCCATAAGAAACCGAAAACTTGACAATCACAAAATCGATTTCACTGCGTCTTTAAAATTCAATTTACACACAGTTCAAATCACTTGTGATACTTATAACTATTNCACAAAATCGATTTCACTGCGTCTTTAAAATTCAATTTACACACAGTTCAAATCACTTGTGATACTTATAACTATTCATAACTTGTTTACTTAAAACGCTTAGCCAATTACTTGCATTTCAAGTACATATAGCGAACGACATTTTTTGAAAAATTGTTGNTGTTTACTTAAAACGCTTAGCCAATTACTTGCATTTCAAGTACATATAGCGAACGACATTTTTTGAAAAATTGTTGTGATCTTTGTTGTTTTCAAGCAAAGTGCGGCATACCTGCTGCTTTTTTCTAGCTCTAGAAGCTAAAAATGTGCCTATTTTTGTTGTAATTTTTTTCCAGAGTTATGTATTTTTACATTGCCGTTACTTCTTTTTATATTGTAACCAACATGATTAATTTCAACAAATTCTGGACTTTGTTGGGATGTTTTCATCGNTTAAAATGGAGCGTTTTGCCCATCTGTAATTCTATCTCCATCCATTTACACATTCAGACAAAACCCCCGGATAGCCATAAATATAAACAGAAAAAGGGAGTATACAGTTATACACTTTTACATTTTTCCATTTAGGCTTGCCACACAATCAGACGAGAATCAACTTACCTCATAAAAATGTTATCCACTAGATTTAAAAAATTTTGCCTAATGTTTNCCACACAATCAGACGAGAATCAACTTACCTCATAAAAATGTTATCCACTAGATTTAAAAAATTTTGCCTAATGTTTCGCATACATCAAACCTTCTACTGTGATTTCAGAGTTACCCACCCACATGAAACACTTGTTCTCGTTCATCCGTTTTAAACTCATCCGACTCATTTCAATGAATCCGGAAAAAATTACACCCAACAACAACACATTTTGCCCAAGTTAAGGAAGTTCCAGATGCCATACACGAAACCGTACTCACAGTTGACAAAGGTAGTTTTATGGATGCCTTCACTAGCCCTATAGTACGGACGTAAATCACTGTGGGCTGCCGCCGTTGATTTTCCAACAATTTCTAAACGATGCGACACAAAGTCGTCCACCGTGTGGTGACATCGTTTATTGGGACGTCCCAGTGTGTTCACTGTTTGACCGCTTGTCGGACAAAAACCGACTCAAGTTAGCACGTTACAAGTATCAATTGGAATACGTGTGGTCTGTTCTCCCTGTTTCGAAATAAGTTTGATTTCTCTTGATATTTGAGTATTTTGAGGAAACTGCAATGCTATTGTTGACAGTAGTACATATNCGAAATAAGTTTGATTTCTCTTGATATTTGAGTATTTTGAGGAAACTGCAATGCTATTGTTGACAGTAGTACATATGTTTCATTGTTTTTAAAAAAAAATTCTGTAATATGACGTAAACATCAGTAACGGTCGTCAAAATTGGAAAAAAAAAAATTCTAACTCCTGAACACTTGAAGCTTTGTAGGCGCCGCCCCATCGATGCTGACAGAAAGAAATCGGGTCGTCTTAAAATNACACTTGAAGCTTTGTAGGCGCCGCCCCATCGATGCTGACAGAAAGAAATCGGGTCGTCTTAAAATGGCCAAACAGAAATGTTTTCTCATACCGGCCAGAGGTTTCCGTCCGAAGAAAGTATAACACTTGATGACTGTACAGTTATTTACGTCTACATATGTGTGTGCGTACATGTACTGCATATGTACATGCTTTACTATAGGTATGACAATGCACCGTACCCGTAAATCGTGTTTCTGCTTAGCGAGATGTATGTGTTGCGTAATTTTTTGTAACTAATTTCACAGTTACGAGAGTGTAATGAATGAATACGTGTTGAAAACAAAACTTCTCAATCTTGTGCCAGGCTTCAAGATAAAAGGTACAAAATAATTATGAATAAGGTCGTAGATAATACTTACCGCACATACACGTTTTCCACCATGAACCCGAGCAAATGCTTGTTTACAAATTCTCTCTCTATGAGAATGCTGTCCGGATTCGTGAACGCGGTGCCGACAAGTGACGTATGCAAGGCTATACGTATACGGGTACATAGGGAGCTGATGAGAAGGAAAAACTAAGGCCTGGTTTATAAAAATCGTAATAACTCAACACTGGTGGCAAAACCGCAACGATGCAAAATGTCAAACTCTGAAATCTTTATGTAGGTATCTGTTTATAAAAGTCGTAAGGAATTTCTATAAACAGGTGCCTAAATATTTCAGAGTTCAACTTCTTGCGTCGTTGCAATTTTGCCAGTGTTATGTTATTGCGATTTTTATAAACCAGGCCTAAGGAATGCCATTCCATGCCTGCGTGTACGCTTAGAGTATATGAAGTACTAGTACAGTGTGGACACTCAATGTTATCCAATTGGCATGTTTTTTTTTTCTTCTCGCAATGGCCATAAGAAACCGAAAACTTGACAAACACAAAATCGATTTCACTGCGTCTTTAAAATTCAATTTACACACAGTTCAAATCACTTGTGATACTTATAACTATTCATAACTTGTTTACTTAAAACGCTTAGCCAATTACTTGCATTTCAAGTACATATAGCGAACGACATTTTTTGAAAAATTGTTGCGATCTTTGTTGTTTGCAAGCAAAGTGCGGCATACCTGCTGCTTTTTTCTAGCTCTAGAAGCTAAAAATGTGCCTATTTTAGTTGTAATTTTTTTCCAGAGTTATGTATTTTTACATTACCGTTACTTCTTTTTATATTGTAACCAACATGATTAATTTCAACAAATTCTGGACTTTGTTGGGATGTTTTCATCGTGTGGTTTGTCTTAACATTTTCTTTGTATTTGCGCTTTACAAAATGGCGTTGCATTAGCTTATGCAAAAAATATAAATAAATAATCACTTATACATATTACCACAGAAGAGCAATAATAGTTTCCAATTTTCGTGGGACAAAGCGGGTACGGTAGAAGCATTGGTTGCAACAAAATTAAACAAAATTATTCCATCGTAAGATTAATATTAACACTGTCCCGCATTACTAAACACGAATACTGGATTAAATGAATTATTTACTTGCAAATTCTCTCCTCAACACACTTCCTGAAGCCAAGCCACGCCATTTTTATGTCTGTCATGAATACCACTCTGAATGTCGTGAAATGCACAACAAAGTGCATGAAAAAGAGTTTAAGGGATAAATAATAATAATGAACTAATTTTCTTTCATAAAACTATAATAAACCTTAGCTGGATGGNTCTTTTGTCGTCGGGCCACTGGAACGAGAAGACCACTGAAGATGGGTGTGTCCAGCCGTCGTTAACCGCCTCCTATAAACAGCTTCCGGCAACATGAACAAAGTGGGGTCTTTCCAATTAGATTGTAATATTAACGGCGTGAGGTAATAATACTTAATACTATTAATTAGCATCTTGGTGTTCCATTTAAGCTCCCCCGATCAATAGTTACGCAAATAGTTATCCTTATGTTCAATAAATTCTATCTTAAAATGTTGTGCTCTACCTAATCATGACTCATTATTTAACTACGCCCATAGCCAATTTCAGGTATGAATTGACTTAAAAGTGTAATTCATAACAACGTGCAGATCCAATGCGTTCACTATAAACCTTAAGTCAGACTATCTCTTTTTCAATCCATAGACGTCTGGCCGACCAAACTGTGACGTATATTCTAAATCCTATCTGGATATATATATATCCAGATAGGATAGACTGACTAGAGATAATTGAAAAAGAGATAGTCTGACCCACACACACACACAGATATCCACACACACACAGATATATATATATATTTATATTTATATGTGTGTGTGTGTGTGTGTGTGTGTGTGTGTGTGTGTGTGTGTGTGTGTGTGTGGGTTTTTGTGATCTTACGTTACTCGTTTATAAGGAAATATTTTTATAAACCGCTAAACACCAAAACATATGAGCGAAATAAAGCAATAAAACATACTTATCTTTGATGCAGTTTTCACCTATAACAGTAATAATAATAATTTGCAGGGTAACGCTAACATTCTGACTTTTATTTCGTTTTCACGTAACCATCATGGCACTCTAGTATGTTTACATTGTATTAAATGCTGCGAATTCACTGCATTGATAAAATAATACATGAAATGTGAGATTTATACAAACATATCTCGTGGTACTAACTAAGGTCAAAACAAAAAATATGCCATGATTACAAGCTACATATTTTCGAATAAATAGCTGAAGTTGAATACTCATATATTTCCTGTTTAGATTACGGTTTGTTAACGCAGTAAATTAGATAACAGCTTCACAACTAAATACCGTACATTGTATTCAAATTTCAGTCAAACTGAGGTTGGAATACTTATTCCATCATTATTCTGTAACTAATATCGTTTCCCAGAACCAGCTTACTGCATTATTTTCTACTGATTCCTCTTAGAGGCACTTCCACTGATTTGTGTTGTGTAAATTGTCTGAGAATCCGAAAGTTTATATTGTNCTACTGATTCCTCTTAGAGGCACTTCCACTGATTTGTGTTGTGTAAATTGTCTGAGAATCCGAAAGTTTATATTGTTTCGGGTTTAATTTGCTACGTGTTCATTTTTCCGTACAGATATTTTTATTTTATCAAAACATCTTTGCATTAACAATTCACGGCATTGGTTTATTTATCGTTATAATGTAAAACCACCAGAATTAATTTAATTTTCTATGATGTGTGTAGAATTAAAGCTTTCTTTTCTTTGCATCGTTACAATTTTTACGCCCCATTTAATTTATGTAACTAATTTCTAACTTATTTCAACCAATGATATTTACACGTTGCCTGAATTTCATAGACATATCTGGATTTTTACGAAATGCTCGTGAGAGAAAATTTCATGGTATTTTAATGTTATTTTCAATTAACATAAAATATAGTAATAAACCATATGAAATTGCATTACCAGGTAGCGCCAAAAATGCTCCTGGAGGGGCTAAGCCAAATTATATAATTGTGGATAACTCCTCAACGACACAAAGAATGATTCCTGGAAGGGACGACATGTTCATTAGAAACATGTTTGAAAAACTCGATGTATTTTACGACGTTATTCTAGCGTCTGAGTTTTTAGGTTCTAGGAAACAGCGGCATGCCTCTGCGAAATGTTGACCTAAAACCTGTTACAAAAAATTGAAAGAAAAAGGGTTCTCCTGCCACACGAGACTTACTCGTTCAATGTCACACAAGGTCTTTCAGTTTTTTTTAAGTATGTAATGTTTTGTAACATAAATGTTATATGTAAATTACATTTATATTCTTAGTTATCTTTAACACGAATTGTAAGACATCTCAACGTCAGGAATTGGGAAGGAGAATGAACGTTTGTTGTGTGCTATAACAACAAGCAATTAAAATTGTGCTCTCAGAAGCAGTAAATTATTTATTAACATTTAAAATATGAATAACTCTTTAAACATAATCTTCCCCTGAATCTGTGACATTTTTCTGTGAGAAGTAAAATATGAATTTATATACTTAGTTATATGTTTTACCAGAAAAATTCGCCACCCTTCTATAGGTATACGTATTTCATACATTCCTGTAATTGTGAGTTTTGGTTTCTGTTTTGTTTATTTTTTGTCAACTTGTGGACAGTGGACGTATGTACTTCTGCAATTGCAATATTTTAAAAAATATAATTATCTGAAACATATTAAATGAACCTTTTCTGCGCAGTACCAAATGTTTTCAAAATAACGTAAGTAAGTAAATTAATTTCCAAAGCGTTATCATTAGCAAAATAATGGCGTAGAAACAGAGGTGCGACTTTGGTTTGTGCCCTATCAATTGAAAAATTGTTATTTCTTATCACTATACGGTTAACACGAAATTCTACATTTTATAATTTACAGTTTATTCTATTTCACGGACGAGTGTAACTTTCTAACAGCCAGTGTCTAATAATGTATCATAAATTGTATGAACAATATCCCACCTAGAACAACTTAAATCATACGATGCACGTCACCTTACTTAATCATATAGCTGCATTAAACATAGCTCCTTGAAACATTTTTCAGACTAAACGTAACATACACGACTTCTATGTGCATGTCACCACTAATAATGGCTTCCTTTCAACTTCCCAACCTAATGTTCAACAATTTGTCGCCATCGTGACGTCATCGCATAAAGAACTCATACTGTTGAGTATGCTTGTTGCGAGGCACAGCCACGGGCGCCATTCCAGCTGTGCTACGGTAACAGACTCAATGTGTTTGTGGTTGCATGTAGGAAATACGAATTGCTTTATTATATCAAGAAAACAAAAAAATTTCGTGTCGAAATAATGACAACAATCAACATTTTGCTTTCCATTATGTATTAAATATTTGATAATACCTTCCAAAAATTCAAAATGAAAACCCATTTTTTTCGATATTTTAAGTTTTACTTAAGAATGGCTACAATCCCGAAGTGATCATCAGACCCTTTTCATTTATTTTTCAGTGCCTTACGGAAGCTTCGCAAAGTATCTCGCAAGTGTATATATTTTATTTTCAGCGTTAGATGTACTGTGTGTTAATTTTCAGATAATTTACACATTATTCAGCAAACACAAACTATGTTTTTATTGTACAGTACTTGCCCACAAAGTTGCTAGAGAAGGATCAAATCTTTTGTCATTTACAATCTTGCTGGTTCATTCACTTACTTCGTTGTCTTTTTATTCAACGACAAAATAAGTAATATATTCTTTCAATTTACATTAAAATACTTTCGAACCAGGAGGCTTCTATTTTCCAATCAGCGAGAAAAAATTCAACTCCAGATTATTTCGTGACATTTACTTCCTGTTTACAAAAATTTTTTCATGTTAATTTTTACGTTTCAAATTCAAGACGCGGTTTAAAAGTTTCGATATAACTATTTTAAAAATGTCTTCAGAATTATTTGAAAACTTCAAAAGGATGAAAATGTTACATCTGATTCAGTACCTTATTTGGTGTTGTCAGATGGCGGAAATTTTATTGGTTGGAAACCTACATGGTCCACGCACGTATAGATGCAGACATACTTCTATATAGGTAAACACTGGCATCGTGCACACCTCACACAACATAACAATACACATAAGAAAACACATACCACATGACTACCTCTTCAAGAAGAGTGAGCTATGCGAAGAAATTCAGCTCGTTACATACTTAACTGAAGGTCACTTTCAGTTTCTGTGTTTGTCGTGGCCAATCATTGCCTCTCTCGCTTGTAATAGCAAGCGCTTCTCTCGAGCACGAATTACTTACCAAAGTCTTTCCTAATACCATTTCAAACTTTTGAAAACTATGAGGAAAAAAATGCAGTTTTTGCTAGGCAGTGAAAACGTAACTTGGTTGATTCATAAGAGTCGCCTGATTGAGGTAAATTTTTAAGTTTTCTTTCTTTAAACCGTTTACGTAAATAACCACCTGCTTTTCATGTCAAGTAATAGTAACTTTCTGAACTAATATGTTAACATACATGAAAGTAAAAACCTGTAACTCGTTTCTCCAAAATAAAATTGTGTATTCAAGTCTGACGTATTTGCTGAGGTATAACAGCTACGTTTGCACTATAAAAAAAAAGAAAGGAAAATTGCACATTATAATTCACTACATTAGTTCTTATCTTCTATCATTACTATACCCGGGGCAAAGAAATACATTTTAAAAGTAGAAGTAAACAAAAATTACAAGGAATACTATTTATTTATGCGTCTTTTGTTTGGTGGCGAAGTTAAAGCAGCAGCCTTGTCTTACGTTTGCCCACTTTTAAACCCCTATATAAACTTTCGATTTATATTGCACAGAGAAAAACGAACTGTTACGTACACTAAATGCAATACAAAAAGCTTGAAAAGTTTGTAGTTATAATTTGTTTTCAGAATCTTATTATGATGCTATTTTACTCCTACATTTGCCGATTTAAAATATAGCAGTTCATATTTGTACGTTCAAGCTCTCACAAAGTCCCTCGTTAAATATTCATAGCAATTTAAAGTGTTACACTTGCAGGTTACATGATTTTTTTTTAGTGCATGATTTTGTTCAGTAGGGCGCTATCGTCACTTATACAGTACATCTAATAAGATAATACGTTGCTACAAAATGTTTTGCAAAATTTTTTATGTAAAATCCATATCAAAATATTAACAAAATTCGTATTACAACGTTAGAAATGCTACTGTATCAGCAGATTATTAGACTAAAAACCCAGGCTATATTTTTAATTTTTTTTTTACTTCATTTCTATATAGGAAAATTTTGCTAACATCACATCATTACGAAACAAGATCTTTGGTATAAACATGATGGACTAACATCGTGAAAAATAATAGAACTATTGATAAATTTCCCGGAAACAAACACTGGCAATATAAGTTTCATTATCGAATGAAAATGCATTCACATTCGTTCCTCTTTGCTCAACAGTAACTTACTTGCCGTTTGACACATTAGAATTTCGGGCAAACACCTCAATCAGCGTATGTAAACAAACGTATATTTTTATTGCCATAATTTTATATACACGTCAAAATAACGAGTCTTAAATGCATCCCACCACTGTAATCAATAGCGAAAGGTTTACAAAAATGTATTATTGGCTTTCCAAATGTGTATATCTTCTATACTGGCATCTGTGTTGCCATACTCATGGTCAGAGTACTGCTAGCATTCGATTATTGATGAACTCAGAGCCAGAGGCTTTTTTGAATAAACGTATTATGTATGTGTGTGATTTTGTTAACAGTGATAATAAATGCATAACTCTTCCTAGACACTGCAGTCACATACAGGCTTGGTATGATGCCATTTTCACCAGATTGCGTGTACCTAGTTTTAGTTATTGCCTGAACCTTGCGGTTGTTGCATTATGTGTTCAGTACTTAAATTAATATATATAACACAGACATTTTAATTGTGTATAATATAGTATTTTTTTGCTGTGAAATGATTGGGCTCACTATGGAATTGAACCTTCACTGCCTTATTCTCAAGGTCGGTGCACTATCTCCAGTGCTGCGAGGCTACTTATCTTTTGGAATGACTGAAAAGCAGAGTACATACATAATTGAAATATATACATTGTTTTGCTTTCTTACAAGTAATTACAAAATTCATACATTTACTGATATTTCTATGTAAATCGTTTGTACTCTAAATAATTACATGTATATATTATTTAAAACGAAATAAATTGTTACCTTGTACTGTATAACTGCGGTCTTCTCGTGAAGGGAAGTGCATGTACGACTCGGCTGGTTTGCCACCCTGGAGCCTAATGTGTCTCTCTCGTATAGTTTTATGTGCCATCCCTTTGACTTGCCGAGATCTGCATGGTGCCCGCGCCATCGGCCGACCACCTGGGCTGCATGACAAATTCTCAAGATGTTAGTTGATCGCACAATATCGGACGAGTCGGATGCGTTCCGTTGCATGTGTTGTGGGTGTTGGCTGTACTCTGAATGTGATGGTTTCGTTTCAATCGGTTCGTAACTACCAAAATAATCAACCGATTTTCATTCAGTTTTTTTATAAACCTTCCTTTCGTTTCCACGAGTGTTTGAACATCTTTCTTTTTTATCGGTATTACCTTCAAAGGTACTAAAATCTGCAAAAAGCTCATTTTTACCATGATTTCGCGTCAGGAAGCGCATTAGACAACAATGCAACGTCAACAATGCAATGTCAACAATGTAAAGTCGCAACCTAGCAACAATCTATCTATCTATATAAAAACGATATATCTATACTTATCGATATAACGATATACAGATACTTATAAGTACGTCAATACTCGATATATCGATACTTATATATATGTTGATACTTATCGGCAAGCGAACATGCCACATAAAAATCTGTGGATGTAACATTACACGAAAATGAATCAGTAAATTATCCGTCAGAATTTCTAAATTCGCTTGATGTTCCAGGATTGCCTCCACATATATTAAAATTGAAAATAGGAGTGCCAGTCATTTTACTTCGTAACATCAATCCACCAAAACTTTGCAATGGCACACGCCTTGCAATAAAAAAAATTATCGGCAATACTATAGAAGCCACCATCTTGAAAGGTGCTTTCAAAGGAGAAGATGTGCTTCTTCCCAGAATTCCATTTATTCCATCAGAAATTGCCTTTCACTTTAAAAGAACACAGTTTCCAGTCAAATTGGCATTTGCAATGACAATAAATAAAGCTCAAGGGCAGTCATTGCAAATGTGCGGAATAGATTTAGAAACAGAATGTTTTTCGCACGGCCAATAACAATAACAGTTATATAAGTGATATTTACAGTTTATAATATAGCATTTTAACCTTCTAAATCATAAATATTCCTTTATATTTTCATAAAATAAACTACAGAATAGTGAAATATAATCCTAATATAATTGAAATTATTAAACTTTGATATATTTCTTTTATATTATTATTTAATAATCTGAGATGAGCTCATGTAATAGTTTCACCTGATGTAAGAAGGATTGTTGTATTAAGTAATGGGATTTGTATTGGATTAAATGGAATGATTCCACTTGGTGGTCATATTGATCCTACTTGTACTGCCGGGGATAATCTTCTATGAAAAAATGTTCAAAAAAAAGAAATAAAAAAAATACTTCTGAAATAATAAATAACATTACCAATATTAGTGTTATTGCACTAATACTATAAATTTTAATTTTAATAATTATACCAATTTATAAAAGAAATTTTCAAGGGTTAACGTTTTATCCTATTAATCAAATAACATTTTGATTAATAGTAACAACAACTTATTTGTATATAATAGTATATATTTAATCTATCTATCCTATATTATGTTATTATTATCAAATATGATATATTATTATATAAATAATTTATATTACAATATCTAATTTATTAATTTATTATAATAATATAAAATAAATATTATGTTATTTATATTAAAATCTTATTATACTTTAATTATTTTTTTTTAAATTAAAGGTTATTATATTATTATAAGGTATAGATATAAATATAAGACTTTATTATACTTAAAATTCATCCTTGTAAGAAAATAACACCCAAAAAAAAACCTATAATAAAATTACATATTTGCTTTGAAATATTTGCTTGAATATTTAGATATGGTAGATGGAATTATTTTATATATATATTGATTTTTTTTCTTTTGATTATGATGTTAAATTTATTGGTTTATTAATTGTTATTGCTGCTATTAACTGTTATTGTTATTATATCTGTAAATATATATACTGTTATTTGTATGTGACGTGTTCTAGAGTAGGAAAACCACACAAGTTATTCATGCGTGTGGAAGATGGTAAAACTAAAAACATTGTATACAAACAAGTACGTCAATAATAAAGATTTTGAAAATAAATATACTTCTTTCAATTAATTTCACGGAAATGAATAGAACCAAAATCTTTCATGCCACAAACACGCGTGGCAGGGCTAGCTAATATACATATACCTTGATTTTTTCGCATAAAGAGGGATGTTGCATGTTACCCGTGCTAACATTTATTTATATATTTTTTTTCACATTTATACTTACAATCTAGATGTCGTTGGGCGAAGGGAGGCTACCTGTCACTGAAGGGGTCCTAGTTGGTAGACACCTATGGAATCAGATGTTGTTGATGGCGGTGAGCGATAGTAGAGTGTGTGCAGACCAATACGTATGTTTGCTATTTCAGGCACTACACTCTTAATTGCATCGGTAACTTAGCGACACACTTGTAGGTATACCTAGCGTTATTTTCTTTACATGTGTGGACGGTTGTTACATGTTCTTGAACTTCAAAGTTTCGGGAATGCCGACCAACTTTGCTTATAACAGTACATAATGCCTACTTGTCCTTATCTCGTTGATTGCAGACGGAAGTGATGCCTATTATATGAATTTGATGTATGTTGCTTTAGCAGATAGATGGCATTCCTCTATGATTATAGGAAGGATTATGGCATAATTGCCCTCACTGCCCTGTTCGATGTCGGGAGCGATGTATGTGATATGAATTTGGTGGCAGTAGCTTTAGTGGGTAGGAAATGCTGGGCCTCTATGCTTTTAAAAACGTTTAAAGTATGCTTGACAGATCCATCGGAAGTGATGTCTCTATGATTTGAATTTGGTGACTATAGCTTCGGAGGGTGGGAAGTTGCAGCCAACTATGCTTATATGAGGGCTTAAGATGTACTTGACCCTGCAACCCTGTTAGTCATTGGAAGTAATGCCTATTATATGAATTTGGTGGCTGTATTTTAACAGTTCGAAAATGTTAGCCAACTATGCTTATAAGAGGGCTTATAGTATACTTGACTGTAACATCCTGTTCTTCATCAGAGGTGGTGCTTATGATATGAATCTGGTCACTATGCCTTCGGTGATTGGGAAATGGCATGCAAATATGCTTATAAGAGGGTTTAAAGTATACTTGACCCCACTACCCTCTTCGTCAATGTAGGTGATGGCCATGATATGAATTTGGTGACTATAGCTTTGGTGTGTTGGAAATGGTGGCCAACTATGCTTATAAAATGGGCTCAATGTGTACTTGACCCTGTGGTCTTTTTACGTTTGGGGGTGATGCCTATGCTATGAAATTGGTGTCTATATTTTAAGCAGTTCAAAAACGGTGACAAACTATGCTTATAAGTGGGCTTAGGGTATGCTTGCCCTGCGACTCTGTTCGTCGTCGGGGGGTGATGGCTATGTTATGAATTTAATGGCTGTATTTTAAACATTTCGGAAATGAAATCCAACTATGCTTATAAGAGCACTTGAAGTATAATTGCCCTACCACCCTGATTGACATCGGGGGCGATGTAAATTATATGAATTTTGGATGTCTAAAGCTTCAACTGATCGTAAATAATGACTTAGTATGCTTATAAGAGGGCTTAAGGCATATTGCACTACCAGCCTTACTGGCATTGGAGGTGATGCATATCATATGAATTAGGCAGCTATAGCTTCAGCAGATTTAAAATGGCAGCTAACTATGCTTTTAAGAGGGCATAAGGCATAATTGACCAAATCACCCTGATGTACATCGGGGGCGATGCATATTATATGAATTTGGCGGCTATAGCTTCAATAGTTCGGAAACTATGACTATCTGTGTTTATAAGTGGGCATATGGCATAATTGACACCACCACCCGCACCGACATAAAGGGAGATGCCAATGATATTAATTTCATAACTTAGCTGCAATGTATCGTAAATAATGATTAGCAATGCGTATAAGTGATTGAGACATAATTTACCCCACGACCCTCATAGATGTCAGGGGCGATGCAAGTGATATGATTTTAATGGCTATAGCTTCAACAATTTGAAAGTGACAGCCAACTATGCTTATAAGAGGGCTTAAGGTATAAATGAACCTACCGCCCTGATTATTATCGGGACGATGCATATGATATGAATAGGGTGGCTATAGCTTCAACAGTTTTAAAATTGTTACTGACTATGCTAAAAAGAAGGATTAAATTATAATGAGCCATATCACATTGATTAGTCCTAGTGGCAGTATCTACAGTCCGAATTTGGTGTCTATAAAAGGCATACTGCACTTAATACATGGCCTGTGGTGAGGCATCCACTGTGTTGTACTTGAGGTTAGGACTGGTTACATAATTAATTTAAAAAATGAAAAACCGCTCCTATTCTTACTAGGTTCAATATGGCCTCGAACAAGTGCAAATAATCAAAGTCTATAATGTTATTCTAGCATTCGCCTTGAAAACACAAGTCCGAAAATATATAACATGTGGTATATTTACTAATACTTTTATATGTTAAAAAAACCAATTATGGCGCTGGTCATAGTCACATAATCATATTTCCTGACGACATATTCTTATCTGTCTAAAAAATACAAATCTGTAGACACGTAACTTGATACATTTGTTTGTAAAAGTTAGAAAAATTAAATACGTAACTTTTATTTATAAAATTATGCTTTACCTAATCAATGACTGTGGCAACATAATCTAATTATCATTGAAAATACGAATTCGTAGACACGTTGATTAACAATTAATTTAAGTATGAAATCCATAACTTTAATGTATTTGTAAATTATTATTGACTATCTATGATAGTTAAATGCATTTTTCTAAATTTTTATGAATACATGCATCTAATTGTTGTGATTTATGCTATGGGGATGTTTTTTTTAAATATATATATATATATATATTATTTATATAAAAAATTCAATATATAAACTTTTTAAAAATTTTTGGGATTTATTTTCCCCCCATATACATGTTATCACATATATTTCAATAAAAGCCTTGCTCCAGTACATGCGCTGATAGCTCAGTTTTCTAGGATGTCAACCATTCCGGTTGACTACAATGTCCCGCAATTTGAAGTCGCACCCCTCCACAAGATTTCTTGAGTACTGCGAAAATTAAATAACAACACTCCTTGTTGCCACTCGACGACTTAAACTGCAGTAAACAAGATGGCGGACGACAGTGGCACACACCAGCGCCTCTTAGTAGGTTATGAAGGAAATACTGCAGACGACTCCAAGATCGCGGAGGACAGTGGCATACACCAGCACGCCTAGCAGGCGGTGAGGGAACTATGTAGGTGGTCGACAAACAAGGCGACAAGAGTGAGAATAGGTGAGAGAGAGAGAGAACATGTAGGAGAAAGGGAAGGAGGAATGATAGAAAGACAAGGTGGGATGACAGAAAAAACCAGATGGAATTATAGAGCATGAAGGTAAAAATTCTAGAAACAAAATGGATAGAAACAAGATGGCAGATGGGAACAAAATGGCTATTGGACACTAGATGGTGGACTGAAAAAAGATGACGGACAGAAACAAAATGTCCGAAAAATGTCAATGTCTAGAACACACAATAGTAGAATCAAAGATAGCGAATGGAGCCTCGGTGCCTTACCCCCTAGCCCTTACCCTGGAATCTCCTATTTTACTACTAGTTTTTTTTTTATATTTATAATTTTTGAGAAGTGTACATAACTGCTGTAACTGTGCTATAATTGATCTTTATCATCTACTGTAAAGTGTTTAAAGTTTTTTGCGATACTCCATAGCACATATTACTGTTAATTTATATACGAATTAAGTGTGTCTACATTAGGGACTGTTCAAGGAAGCATAGCACGGATGAGGACTGGGTAGCTGAATTTAGAGGACAAGTACGATGCCCGTTTATCAAGACTCTGCTACTAGCCAGCCATTGATGTCACTCAGTGAGAAGTTTCCAGAAATCCAGTTTTGTGGGATTCATTTATATAAAACATTTTATAATTTCACACATCAACGATGTAGTCAGTTCGAGGCTAGAGGAAGAGTGCATTATATTGGTTTGCGGTGGCTACAACCAAAGAATAATTTATTTCTGTAGATGTAAAACCTCCTCGGTAACCAAGGTGGCGAGAAACATCGGCAGGTAGTGCGGGACTGTAGTGCAGGACTAGTAAGAAATTCTTGCTGAAATGGTTTAAAAATTGCAAGCATGATTTTGCTGTCAAGTTAAA
Source organism: Clitarchus hookeri (assembly GCA_002778355.1). Lineage (NCBI taxonomy): Eukaryota > Metazoa > Arthropoda > Insecta > Phasmatodea > Phasmatidae > Clitarchus > Clitarchus hookeri. The sequence goes on from NQII01003983.1 coordinate 56,741, forward strand.
CTAGGTTATTTGTATGCCGTTTTTCTAACAACTAAGCTAGTTTCACAAAAACCCACTGAAATTCAGTCACAAACACACGAAACCAGTTCCATTCAAATGTCATGGGTTCACACAGGTACACACTCAAGAGAACAGTCAACAATATATTAGTTATATATTTTGTTGAGTAAACAAACTTGAAACGCAACAAAATTAATTTCGTTAATATAACCAAATGCACGTTAGCGTAAACTAAACCTTTGTGCTGAGCGAAAAGAAATTAAGCTGTCAACAAAATATTTTGTTGAATCAACTGTATGTATTTGTTTGACCACTCATTTGATTGACTTCGTTCGAAAATACAGCTCGAGTATTTGTTTACATTTTTGCGAGAATTAGGATAGTAATATTGTTTGTTAGTGCGTATACTGATGCATAATAATGGTTTAAACATCCTAATAAAAATAAACTTGAAACGTGCACACGTTTTCCAGTATTTGAAATGTATGTTTTTTAAGACATTCCAACATCACCAGTAGTCACTTTACCTAAGGTTGCTAAGACACGGTGGTCGAGCTCGGGATGTAGAGGTTCGATTCTATGTTGGGCTGCCGAAATTTGTTAATATTATCTGGAACTGTTAAATTTATGTAGAGCCAAACAAATCTTTAGTTGTATCAACCAAATACTTGTTTGGAGAAACCAGTTAAGAACAACAAAATAAGGCTTCAGCAACAAAATATTTTGTTGCTCTTATACAAACAATTCATTTGGTTGCAGCAAACAAATTTTGTTTGATTCAACAAACCCTTTTACTTAGTGCACCTTTCACTGAAAACTGAGCTTAGCTCAATGTCAATCAGATTATATTTGCCTAGAGCACTTCGAGAGTACAGTGAGAATTTTTATCTTCGTTTTCAGAAACACATTTTACGTAACCAGTTCTTCTGGTTTCTGCAGTCTCGATAAACCTGATTTCAGTTCTGCGGCATTAAGGCAGAGATGCACGACAAAGGCCAATTCTTGGGGAACTGAAACTTCTGACCACCATCACAGGGCAGATGCCATCGCAAAGAGAAGTAGACTGCGATTGGCTTGTTAGTTTATGCCTGGCAAGGATAATGAATTGTTACTGCTTTTTAACGTCGTCCACTAAATGTGCTGAAATACTGTCACGAGATCGCGTGCACAACAGCACATCCTAACATAAACTTCTTCTGCGTCTAGGGTTTGGTTACAACCAAGTACCTGTGTGGCTTCAGAAGGGTATCAGTTACAGAGCTTACTTCTCAACCAGAAAGTTATGGGCTCGTGTCATACCTTCGGCATGTGTGTTAACCGGTCGGTCCACCTTCAAGCATTTCTATCCCAACTTAACTGGGGGAAAACTGTATTGTGTTCTTGAGCATGATCACTAATTTTGTACATGTCAAAGAGAAAGAATTTACAAGCGTTGGAGCAGTTTAGCGCAAAAGTTCTCAAACTTTGTGATTTCGAAATACCCTTTGATATAATGTCCACAATGGAAAGAAAAACTATTGAATAGACAGTATAAGTGAAAAGTGGACAGTATAAATAATGAAATGGAATGGAAAATGAGTGCACTGAAGAAGGAGTGACAGGAATTTTTCCAGCAGCAGGATTCTAAGCATGGTGGGACAGGTGAAGAAAGTGTTTCCACTATCACTGCACCGGAAGCCGAGATATGTTGGGATTAAGCGCAGGTTGTTGTAGCCAATACAGCAAGCTCGGTGAGGCCAGCAGCTCTGCCACATTGGTGTTATTCAGCCAACTATGTGTGTGTATATATATATATATGAAGTGTTACAGACACTTATTTTCAGAAATATGGCTATATAATTATTTTAGCTTAGTGTGCTATATCTACGAAATAATGCATTAGATTTTGCTTAAATTTGTATACTGGCAGTATACAATCATCAAATGTGCTAATACATAATTTTTTGGTCCTCAATTTATGAATATCGTCACATAAAAACTATGAATGTTGTATGCCATATATCAGGGAACAATAAAACGATTTTCACCAAATTCGTCACACAAATAGCGCTATGGCTCAGTCAATTATTTACAAAAGTATGGCCCTGTAAATATTTCAGGTTAGTAAATCCTATCATTCGAAATATTAGACTCATGAAATTCGAAGTTAATGCTCGAATCCGACCTCCGCAATGCAGTTGATTGCACATTAGCTTATGATACCAGGTTTTCTGGGTTCGAGTTCCCAGTAAGTCAGTAAAATAATGACCTGCATTCTGGCATGATGAATTCCGGAGTTGGTGCCAGGTGCCGGCCGGCTGCCATGTTGTGACGTCACCCAACCACCACGTTGTGTATGCGTGACCTTGACCTTGAAATACGACTTTGACCTTGATTGTTGTCATGACCTTGAATGACCTTAAACCAAAATATTCGAAAAATTCCAAAAGTAAAGAAACTTAAAAAGCATTAACAAACGTATTATTTAAAATTATTATTAAAAATGCAATTTTAAAATATTACGTTTCCAGAGGTTCCAGCACAACCACTCTTGCCATTATTTCTAATTTGTTATTTAATCTGCCAATAACTAATGTTCCCCAATTAGTTGGCAAGTTTCCACTCCCTTCCAGCCCCTTCATCTCCATACTACATCTACTGACCATTTATTTTCAGTATCGTCCGCTAGAGCGTACTGGTAAGTTCAAATATTCCATTAAATAAGGTCGCTGGGCATCCGAGAGAAAAGTAATATGTAGCACCCACTGACGAAAAAAAAACACTTTAGGAGACGAAGCCTCGCATACGTAAGACGTATCGTTTCAGCGGCAGTAATGACGGCGACAGCAGGTATGGGTTGGTACCATGTGCAGTATTCGCTAGTTGGCAGCCGTGCATAAGTTGTACTTTGCTCTTCCTGCAGCGCAAGCTGAACACGCAGGTGGCCATCGGCTCGCTCACATCTATTTACAGCGCGCTGTCTGTCCATCGGTGGCGACGCGCTAGCTAAAAATACTTTGAATATTTCACACTTTAAACATAAATTCTAGCATAAATATTTATGTCAATCATGCTTATATACAGACACATCAAATGTAAAACTACATATAGTATAGAAAAATATAATGTTTAACCCCTTACACCAAAGTCAATTTTGCTACAATCTACGGCAAAAAGAAAACCCCACATGTAAGTTGCCATGGACAAAAAAAATTTCTTAAATTGGTAAACAATGTACGTTATGGTTAGCCCGGAAAGGACCCTCCCAGAGGAGTTGAAAAACTCGTGACCGACTCGCTAGCCTCTAGCTTATCATCGCTGCCCTGCCCGGGAATAGATTTTTTTTAAATGTGAAAATATATTTTGTCCTCGTGTTATTTCACATAGAGGGTTATCTTTTCTATGTTAAAATGTGACAGGCAGGTTTTGCGTACCCGGAGTCGTTTTTATGCAGTTGCTACTGGAACACGAATAAGTCAAAGAGAGAAACTTATGGGCTATAAAACTATAATTATTTTCTGAGATAATCTCGTCTAAAGGACTGAAATTTTTCGGGAGGCGTGCAATGTGTTTGGACTCCTGCCATAATGTAAGCTATTTTCTTCTGATTGTTTTATATCACACATAGGATGATCAGGAGCAGTGGTGTGGATTGGTGTGGATTAGAGTTTATTGGTGTGTGGATTGACATATGGCTTGGTGTGGTTTGATGTGGAGTGCTGTGTGGATTGTTGTGTAGAATGGTGTGTGGATTGCTAAGTGGATTGGTGTGTGGTGCTGATTGTGGTGCATATTGTGGTGCATGTGATACTGATTATGGTGCATGTGGTGCTGATTGTGGTGCATGTGGCGCTGATTGTGGTGCGTGTGATGCTGATTGTGGTGTGTGTGGGTGGCAAGTTAAAATAAATTCCCGTATTTAAAAATAAAATTAAGAAATCCTACTTTTAAACCTGAAAGGTGGACATTTCATTTAATAATCTCGCTTAAAAATATATATATATCCAGGTCCCTCGGTATATTTAATCGCTTCCTGGGTAAACTGCATTTGCACTTTGCAATGAAAGTGTCTAGTACCACGTTGACACCCCCNTTTACCATTCGTCGTTGCAGACTTGAACTTCGTACTGAACCACGTTCAGGTCCCTGCCATGGACAGTCTCACACCACGACATGCCCCCACCATGCTTCCTAATTGGCTGTTGAGCGGCTTGAATATCGTATAGAGCCGCGCGCATCACTACGGGTGGGCCCCCACCTGCATTGCTATTCGTCAGATAATTGTTCGGAACTGCCTCTCAACCAATAGAAATTGCCTACAACGTTTCCCTATTCGTCGGGTAAAGTTCACAGGTAAAGTTCAATGGGAATTTCCTGCATTTTTTCCCTATTCGCTGTCGCATAAATTTCCGACCAATGAGCGTTCCCTTCGCAGCTGTCGTCGAGACCCACCACGAATAGGTCTTTAATGGGAGAGGAAAGTGAAATTTTAAGGTATTTTCGTAAAAATTTTCGAATTTAAAAAAAAAATTGGGAATTAACAATGTCAAAATAAATTATTTCTGATAATTGCGCAACGGTGTTAAAATTAATTTGTTGGAAAATTATGCAAATACTGCAATTTTTCCTTCAAATCGAAGTATATTAATTACAAGAGAGGGGGCCTACAGAGAAGGGACAGAGACCTCCCGCGGGGTGATACAAGGAAAATAGTTCCAAAAATCTAATATAAGCTAGAAACGCACCTGTTTCCTTCCATTCTGTCTTGTAAATTTGCTTCGTGCGATTCCGAGCGCTTCTCCTCTACCTTCAATCTTGCTTCAAGACTAGCTTCGCCAGTCTACTGGTAAGTAAAAATTATTTCGCTTCTGCTGCCAACTTTGTTTAGGAAACCCACCATACGCTTTTGACGAGCATTGGAAAAACAATGTGTGTATGTTAGGTATAAATGTTCCTGATATTGCGAGCGGGGCAAATGGGTTTACTCATACTGTTCGCGTGCTTTTTCTTCATCCCTAGAAATAAGTAAATGTATATCATATTTAAAACATACGAAATAACTTTTCACCTTGCCATATATAACTGAATTCCTCTCGTAAAGGGAAGTGCATGTGTGATTCGGCTGGTTTGTCACCCTGGAGCCTGAAATAACGACCAGCAGAATGAAAATTTCAAGTATGGCATTTCAGTGCAAACTCAGCACATATAATTGAATTATTGTTGAATTCAATCATGATTGTGATAAATGATGTTATATTTTAAGTAATTTATTAATTCAAAACAAATATTTACTCGTACATTAAATCAATCGAAATAATAAGCATCTAACTGTTTTTATAATAGCAATCTCAATAACTTCCAGGATTAGAATATTTATTTGCATTTGCTGTAGCACATTCGTTGTTATACATTTTCTCTTCTAACTGTCTATTATATAAACAGGTCTGAAACGTTTACCTTTATAATTTTTTTACATAATGTTTTATGTCAATGTTAACTAAGGGTATTAAATTTACTAGTATATAAAATACAAATTTGATAATTGACAGTTTGATATGCCTGACTATGTAATGGTTAGTTTTCAAATTATAAGGAAAGATAATGATTATCAATATGTTCATTCTTCTCTTTTTAATCACTGTAATGAAAAAAAATATTTGCATTAATCAAATGAAAAAGTTGAGTGGCCAGTTGTTAAAGGTTATGCAGTGAAATATAAAATAATCATTCAGAAGTTATAAATTACGTGGCAAATTGTAGAATATGGAAGCTAATACAACTAATGCAATAAATTAAAAGTTGTGCAAACATCCAAAATTACCAATCAGTTTTAATTATTAGCTAATTTTATAAATGGAACTAACTAAACTTTCAAATACATTTAATTTTGATATAAAAGATTACTTCAATAATTGACAGTACGATATGCCTTACTATGTAGTAGTTGATTATAAATTAACAGAAAAGTAAAAATTAATATAATTTAGAATTTGAACAAGAATTATATTATAAAATGTATTTGATTTATAATGGTTTTAGAAACTCTGATTCAAGGCTAATAAAATGTACCAAAATATTTAACTTTATTATAAATCAGTATTGAATTGTAGTAAATATTATCTTTTCTTTTCAAGGATACCGATTTTCGTTATTCATTGTTCATATAGAATAACTATAATTGTAAAATATAAAACTAATATAAAAAATGTAGATTTTAATAAAGCTGTAATGTAGTAATCGGTTATTGACAGAAATCTTATGTATGATTGATTGAAAGAGAGGGTCACTGAAAATATATAAACTCTTTATTTTTATATTATTAGATGGGAGAAGTTCGTGGTTTGAAAGGACTGACAAAAATAATTTTTAGATATATGAATTTGTTATTCATTGGAATTATAAAAAATCATTTTAAGAATTAAATACGTTTATAAATGTAAAATCGAAAACAAAAGCATAATGTGCGCCGATATGTTTTTGAAGTTGGATAAACAATGCTTATTAACAGTATATATGCACAGAGCATATCGAGAAATGTTTTGTATGGTTTATCCAACATCATATCGGTATACACTAATGTATACTTATACCCATTATATGTTAGTCTAATGGTTAAAGTATCTTATTTTAAATTATTTATATATTTTTTTATTTATTATATTTTATTCGTCCTACTTCTTTTTTAATTTGTCCCATTTATTTTTTATACAAATCAATTTTCATTCCTCTTTTGTGTTATAATGATGTCAATTTTAATGCAATTTTCATTCGTGACACCTATTTTTATGCACCTCCTTAACTTTGGGTAAAAAATGAATTTTTTTTAATTACACTATTTTCTTACATTTTAAATATAAAAATGTCTCTTTTTTTAACTGTGGATATTTACGTGCCTCTTTTGTTTCGAATAAAATAGCAAAAAAAAAATTGGATTTTTTTTACTATTTATTTTGGCGAATAAGATTTTCCCTCAGAAAATATTATTGATTTTTTAGAAGTTTAGAAAAATCTTCTAGCTGTGCTAAAATCGGCCTTCATCGCATACCGTTCACTACAAAATAAATTATTTTTTGTGTTGGTTTTAGATATTTCATCTTCAGTAGTACCAATATACCGGTGAGAACAAAAGCAGAGATGATAATCCAAACTCATTGTTAAATATTCGTGATTAGTATTTTTGTATTAGTAATTATTTAGTCCATGATTTCGTAAATGAGACTGTACAGTTTATATTTTATTGCTACGTGAAGCGTTTCTGTAAAATTATACTCTTTCGATTAGACTCACTTGAACTTCATAACTGCCAAATGCTAAACTTGTATAACTTGTAATTGACAAAGAATCAAGAAAAATAAACAAATTGCAATCGAGAATGTTTCATGACCCCCTTTAAGTAGGGTAGAAAATTTATACTTCAGCTCTCATATGCACATCGCTTTATTTTTCCTATGTCGAGCAAAGATAACTTGTAGCATGTAACATTTTTTCTTTTGAATTCAGATTTAAATTTGCTGTATAGTTTCGTCTATGTATCTGCAGCCAAACAGCAAATGACCACTGTGAAGAAACCTTACCTAATCCGCGTGAATTTTTGAGTTTATTACGCTGGAGGACCTGAATTCATGTTATATTCGTTTAGTATGCAAGTTGCACCTTGATAATCTAGCTTAGCCAGAAAATATACAAAGCCAAAATTAATTAATGCAGCCAAACGACATAACGAAGTGTAAAGACGATGTCTAAACAATGCGTGCAACGTAATCATGAAATATATGAAGGAAGGGATACTTTCATATCTAATAACCAGGAATAAGCAGGTTACCTTCATTGGCTTTGTGTATTCTATTACGCACACTCTGTGCTTCGCACACCGTTTCAAAAAGAAGTAAACATGGCCTAGATTGAGTTCATTTCGTAAATGTTTTTCATTAAGGCGGCCTTAAGTAATTTAGTGTGTATGATATTCTGCAAATATTTCTAACATGTTTTCTAATACTTTCATGACCAAAGTCGTAAGCATGTCCGTTCTTTAACAAATAAAGTTTCAAAGTAACAGTGTGTGTAACCTCGGGCATCTCGGTTCAGTAACATCGTATTTCCTGCAGCATGTGTGGTTTCTGTATAATTATTTTAGGAACAAGGTCATTGAAAAAATAGTGGCATACGTGTTATTTATAGTTTTGATCAAGTTACGAATTGAAAAGTAGTTTCGACATTAAAATTAATGTTCGCAGAGTTTGTGCACAAAGTCGAGATTTCGGAATTCAATTAGTAGGTCTACGCGTGGGTAATATTTTCGCTGGTGGGCTGAGAATATGAGCATGGTACGTAGTTACACCACAGTCTAATTAGATCGAAAAATATTTTTTTTGAAAGTGCAGAGTGTCGAGTGGACTAAAATAATAATATCATCCAATTCTTGCACGAATTCTCTTCCCAAGGTAGCTCTTTGGAATCACTGACAACCATCATTCACTCCCTGTTCTTAAAAAACTGTGGAAAGTACACGTTTAGCCTTTCCAACAAGCTGAAGGCTTCTGCTCAAAATGGGGGCGAAAATAAAACCGAAAACTTTGTTACGATACTGTTTAAATTGTGTCTGATAAAATAATTTAGAAATATTTTTCAATTATATGGGTATTCAAATTAAAGTAACGACGACAATGGTCATAGTTCAACAAGTTTTCAGCTATGAAGTACTGCGAGACACCTTCATCTCTCCTAAGTGCCGTCAAAATTAAGAAAATTACAGTAAGCAGCTGTTTTATAACACAGAAAAACAAGTGTTTTCGGAACTTGGTAGAACGTGCAACCAGTACGAAATGCGCATGTTATGAATATAATTAGAATAAAAATCCAGTGCAAGCGAAAACTTATATATTTAGAATTTTGAAGTTCGTGGCCACACACAGATAAAACAAAATCCATCATTGTAACCTGGAAAATAAATACGACAGATAAACGTTATCAAAACATATATTAAATGTTTGTTTCTCAAAGTTTAGTGATTAAATAAAATTGTGGTGGTCCCTTACACGAACGTACCTACGTGGCAAGAAGTTTCAAACTCCACCATGTATGTGTTAACAGTTTTTAGAAGTACAAGTTAGTTTGTAAGTCAACCCACGATCACTTATCGACGTAAAGATTGACAAAATAATCAATAATTAAGAGAGTTGAAAATGTATTTGGTAGTTACCAGCGACTTGGCCAGATTACGGATACGAAGACTAAGAATTGTAACGCCTAACTTTGAATAATGCACTTATCACTCACCAATCATTGTGTCTATGTAAGCCTTTCCGCATCCCACTGAACCAATCTTGTTTTAAAGACGATTGCCTCATATCTCACTTAAGTTCCCGGCAATTCGTACACATTGACAATAAGAGAACTTCAGCTTTCCACATGACAGTAACTCAGATCTGCAGTCTACTCCGAATATTGACAATGAACACTGTTCAATGACACAGTAAATCAAACCATGCAGCATCTTCGTTTCGGTTAAACATCTCGTAAATCTGAACCACTGAACAAGTACATGCCAAGTAGCAACAAAAAATTAAAATAATATATGTCTCACACTACTATAGCCGAATATATAGCAGTTATTCAAAATTAAAACATATGGAGATGAGCACGATGCCTTGATAGCTTTGAGATCACATAGACAAGAAGGATGACGTAGTGACCCATTCCAGAATGGCAACTGGGGGATGATTGCGCCATCTGCGATGAGTCAAGATCGTCACAAGTCGAACAAATTTTATGCTGTCACTCAGCACTCCGGTTATCGATGCCCAGGCGACCCGACTCTTTGAGTGAAACCATGACTGCAACCAGATGCAAACAATGTAAAATGTAGATTCGTAACTACACTTAGGAGTGAAAAAGAGCATGCGTGACAAATATTAAAATAAGAAACTTTTAATTGGGTTCGGGAATGGAAAAACTTGTACAAAGTAACTTTGCCTGTTTTATCCTATGGGGTGGTTTTGGTAATTGAAATACTACTTGAGTGACTATCTTTCTTTCGGTTCTATAGGGCCTGTCGAAATCTAACATACAACATTATGAGCATGCATGCCAAACATCGACCAAACCCTTATACCGGGTGGGTGGGAACTCACGAATACAGAATAAGTAATGCCATTTTATGGCAAAATGTAAGGCGAAAATACCTTTAAGTGAAATTGCATCTGGGAGATAGTTTCTGAGGAAACCGACATGACATGTCTGGAACGAGTAGGAGCAAATGTGTGTTAATGGGATGAGTGTAGTGGTGTGGGAATGCTGTGACGTAGGTGACGAGGTAGTGTTAAGGTGGAATAAAGCAGGTGAGCTCAGTATTGGCAAACAGCCGTGGCATGGCAAGTGGATTGGCCATGGATGACCTGTGGCATGGCCACCGCGGTCACCAGACTTCTATACACTGGACTTCTTTTTGTAGCCTGACGTTAAGTCTCTGGTTTATCCGGCAGACAACCTGTCCCAGTCGCCTGAGGATATCATTGCGCGACTTCATGCTGCTACCACCTCGATTGACTTCCCAATGCTGGGCCGTGTGCTGGGCGCATGCATTACACGCACCGGAAAAGGCACAGCAATGCACGGAGCCAACTTCGAACACCTATTGTGAATATTTGCAATGGTTTGTAAAGTGCGCGCGCGTGTGTGTGCGTAATAACATTAAAGTTCTTTCATCACATGTCACGTCGTTTGTCTTAGAAACTGTGCCTCTAATGCAATTTTACTTTAAGGTATTTTTGCCTTACATTTTGCCACAGAATCGTATGCCGCATTCCGTATCCACGAGTTCCCACCCACCTGGTAGTTTATCAGAGAACTGCAGTGGCCTGTTTAGATAAGTGAATTTTGCCTCTTATGATCATTTTTTATTATCTCTGGTGAGGGACTGAGGTGCGATGATGAGAACTTTTACTTGCATAAGCATAGGCTCGTTTTCACCCTAGGGTGCAAGGAGTCTAAGGCATTATTAACAAATATGAGGATATGTATGAAAATTATCCTCATGGCTCATAACATATTTGATGCATATTTACAATCATATATTCATGATCTGATCGTGATCTCTGTTATACCCGACAGTAAAGTCTTTATATTAGATTTTTTTCGTAAATATTGAAAGCAATGTTTTTCCATTGTGCTCGGTATCGACGCCAGTAGTATTTCAACGATTATTTCCTGATTCGATATATATCGGGGTCATGAGAGGCTATTTTTGTGTGACACGGTCCACGTCAATACTGCTGCTAATCACAATCGAAGCGACGCGGCAATGTGCTCTAAGAATATTCCGTAAATAAAACTGCTTATAGTGAGTCATATCTGAGTGATTTTTCCTAAGTTTCTTCAGTATATATGAGTTTTCGTTCCATCTTCAAGAGTTGCTGAGTTCCACCCTTCAAGAAATGCATCTTTTAAAGGATGTAGTTGCATCGATGTTATACCCGGCAAAATAGCTGGCGTTTTAAAATTAAAATTAAGCATCTCACAAAATAAATTAAGTTTTGTGTTATACAGCTTTGTCACGACAGAGAGAGAGTGGCAGAACATAGCAAGTGTGATCTTGAGCGACAATAAGAGTGAAACGAGGCGTGGATGGGGCTGTAACGAATTGATGTGGAGGGAGTTAGTCTGATCTATCGAGTGTAAAACAAAGTTAAGCTTATTAAATAGCATGTCTATCTGATTTGATGGTTATGGGTTGTGTGTCTATNTTTTGTGTTATACAGCTTTGTCACGACAGAGAGAGAGTGGCAGAACATAGCAAGTGTGATCTTGAGCGACAATAAGGGTGAAACGAGGCGTGGATGGGGCTGTAACGAATTGATGTGGAGGGAGTTAGTCTGATCTATCGAGTGTAAAACAAAGTTAAGCTTATTAAATAGCATGTCTATCTGATTTGATGGTTATGGGTTGTGTGTCTATGTGTGTGTGTGTGTGTGTGTGAGTGCGTGCGATGGGATGTAAAGCTAACATTTAGGAGAAATGTGTCCAAGGAGGAAATNTGTGTGTGTGTGTGTGTGAGTGCGTGCGATGGGATGTAAAGCTAACATTTAGGAGAAATGTGTCCAAGGAGGAAATTTAATCGTTTCGAAGCATAATGGAAGTCTGCCAGATTGGGTAATGAATTATGTCTTGTCCGGTGTATTTATTGCAGCACCAGGTAGGGCTTAATGTCTCCTTGACAACGGGGTCATTAAAGATGGAACCGTCAGTACACACAATCAGTATCAAGAGGAAGGAATCGAACATGGCCTACGTTAAGGAACCATCCAAGTATATCCTTGGAGTAATTTCGGGAAACCATGAAAAAAACTCAAATCGGGATGTCTGAGCCGAGAATTCAACCTGGGGCCTCCCGAACGCCCACCGATGATGGAAACTGCAGCGCCAAAGGGAAGCGAATTACATATGTCGGTAATCCAAAGGGATGCAAAGATGCTGTTAACAAGGCTAATGTCGAGATCATGAATGCTGACTTGATTACTTTAATACAAAGTATGCCGGAAATGACAAGTGTGGATGTCAAAGAAAGCATAAATGATATGGTTATTAAACTCAGGGTTATCCCTATGGATGTGGAAACTAATCGAGAAGAAACTCAGAAGAATAGAAGCCCTATTGAAGAGTAGCAGTGACAGTGTTCCGGACGAGATAATACCTCATCTAATAACACTAGAAAACATCTTTGATAAGATCGAAAACCTGTTGATAACTGTTTCGAACTCAATACCTCGCAAGAAGATGATACAGGGAGCGGCAGAAATAACTCCCGAATTTGCCACCGCCATGGGCTCGGCGCTAGTGGTGGTATGCGGCCCGGGGTTGTGTCATAGTGCAGCACCACTGCTGCCATTTCAGTCGCCACCATGGCATGGAGCGGTGAGCATCGTGCGTTCGTCCTTGAAACATATTTTAAAAATTGCGATTCTGTAATCACAACGCAGCGATTATTTCGTACGTGCTTCGGAATGGGTCGGCACGGTACAGTCCCTGACAGGAAAACCGTTCTATTGTGGGTTAAAAATTTTAGAGTCACAGGTTTGGCTTTAAAAAATGCACCGCCAGGTAGACCTCGCAGCGCACGAACTCCACAGAACGTTCAATTACTCCAACAAGCAGTTACCAAATCTCCAAGACGTCCAAACCCGTAGGCACGCTGCCAGCTTGGAAATATCTGATCTTAGTGTGAGAAGAATTTTACACCTAGACCTCCACTTTCATCCGTAAAAAATCATGGTTGTGCAGGAACTTAGTGAACGTGATTGGGCCAACCGTATTGCATCTTGACAGGCTATCCTGGAAAACGTTCCAACAGACGCAGTTGTGCTCTCAAGTGACGAACCATATTTTCATTTATCAGGATTCGTCAACAAACAGAATTTTCGATATTGGGCAGAAAATAATCCTCGGCAACTTCGTGAGCGACCTCTCCATAGCCAACGTGTCACTGTTTGGTGTGCTGTAGCAGACTTTGGAATAATAGGCCCGTATTTTGTTGAGGAGTAAGGACGAACAGTTACAGTAACATCTCATCGCTACGTAGAGATGCTACACAACTTCCTGGAGCCGAAACTGAATGAACGTGGAAATCCTGCTGTATGGTTTCAACAATATGGTGCCACCGCTCACACAGCAAGAGAATCTATGGAAGTCCTAAGACAAATGTGTCCAGGGCGTTTAATCTCACTGCGAGGCGACATCCCGTGGCCAGCTCGTTCACCCGATCTTACCGCCTGTGACTTCTTTCTCTGGGGTTACCTGAAGAGTAGAGTCTACAAAAACAAACCGACGACAATCGATGAACTCAAAGTTGCTATCCGACACGAAATCGCGGAAATTCCACAAGAGATGACGAGAAGAGTAATGCGTAATTTCAGAGTGAGGCTTCAGACATGTATAGACAGTGACGGTCGGCATTTGAGTGAGATTATTTTTTAAAAAGTAAATGAAAATTAAAAAACGATTATGTTTAAAAATTAAGTGACAATTAAAACAAGATTATGTTAAAAAATTAAGTGGCAATTAAAAAAAAATATTTTTAAAGAATAAGTAAAAATTAAAACAATATTATGTTTAAAGATTAAGTGAAAATTAAAAAAANAAAAAAAATTATTTTTTAAGAATAAGTAAAAATTAAAACAATATTATGTTTAAAGATTAAGTGAAAATTAAAAAAAAGTATGTTTAAAAATTAAGTGAAAATTAAAAAAATTAAATCAATCTAAATGGCAAACATAATTATTTTAGACGGTTTAATAAAATTTTGACTAGAATCGTTTGTGTATTTTTTATTAGCCTTTCATATTCGGGAGTTATTTCTGCCACTTCCTGTATAAACATGGAAAAAAACGATTTTGTATTCAGTACGATGTCTGATGTCAGTGACATTCGAAAAGTGATTATGAATATTCGATTAAAGTACTTACTGGTCAATCGTGTCAGATGGAACATAACATGTTTAATGAAGAAATCTTTAAACCTATTACCGAGCGACACGACAATTTGAAACTTGAACCACCATGTTCATCGATTGTGCAGCGAAGACCGAACAAGGCATTGTACCCAAGTCTTGGAAGGAACTTAAACGTGCTGCTGTAGATGAAGACGACCTGCTGCTGTCTGTATGGAAATGAAGAAAAGAACAGATGAGTGATCGAACCCCATTCCTGTGTAATTATTTGGGATCTTACACATCTACTTTTAATGACAACGCATATGGTGTATGCAAACAAAATAAAAAGTGGTTCTTGGGGGAATAAACTAAACAAATATTTTTCCTGGCCAATGAAGATGTACAAGTTGGAAATTCTGTGATCCACCCAGCTGCGGGACTTTATGAACTACTGTTTAAACCAAACCCTACTAGAAATTCTCGTAATGCACTGCAACAATATAAACGACTGCTGAAACATACGAGTGCACACTTGAAGGATAATGACCCTGCCAGCAATGAATATAAGGATGATACACACCCAAAATTTGACATTATTTCGCATTTATTTCCCGATGTTGGCGATGCAGTTGGTTATGGTCTCGATTTTAGTAAAAAAAATAGAAGATGGTCGATATCATGAATAAATATACTGGAATGATATTAATGAAATTGTCGAGAGACTCTGTCTGCTAATCGCTTCTCAATGAGAAGAAAATAATTCTCATGGTAATGAAATATTTAGTATTATCTAAGAACTGTGTGAATACAAATACATAGGATGAGTAGTGCAAATATTGCCTGTGAATTACACAAGCCTGTAAGACGACATTATCCTCGTCACAAGGTGGTTTTGTTGGTTCTGCAGCACTTGTATCAAGCAGATCGGGTTGAAATCATAAATTATGTGCGTGCGAATAAAGGATTCAAATATCTGGTGACAGTCATTGACTGTTACAGCAAGAATGCTTGGGCAGTGCCTGTAAAGACTAAAAATGCGAGGGATGTGTCAAATGCAATGAACTCTGTTTTGCAAGACAAAGGGCATCCCAATTATTTACATACGGACCTTGGAAGAGAATTCTACAATCCTACATTTCGCTCCTTGATGGTGAAACATAATGTAAACCACTACTCGACACACAGTGGTATAAAGGCGAATGTGGTGGAATGCTTTAATCGCACTTTGAAGAATTAAATGTGGAAGAAGTTTTCATAGCAAGGAAGTTACAAGTGGCTGGTCATTTTACCTCGCATAGTATCGAATTACAATCGCAAAGTACATCGAACTATACAAATGATACATGTGTATGCCAAAGACAACTCCATAACTGCATTCAAGAACGAAAAGAAATTGGACACTGACAAGCCTAATGCGAAGTTTGGAGACTATGTCAGGATATCACAACTGAAGGGATCATTTGCAAAATCATACACTCCAAACTGGAGCATGGAAATATACAAGGTTGTCAAGAATCGCAATTATTATTTTAACTTTAAATTTATGTACTGTTATGATTTTCTGCACAGAAGCTGAGTTCATGTGATTAGACTAGGCCTGCCATGACCTGCTTGGGACTTGCCCGCCTCCCTGGTGCCTGATGCCTCTCTTGCTCAGTGTGTCATCCCCACAGCTTGCAGAGACCTGGACGCCTCCTACATCATCTGCTGACCATGCCTGATGCCACTCTAGCCTCAATGTATCATCCACATAGCTTGTCGAGACCTGCACAACATCTACGTCATCGAATGACTACCTGCCCTTAGTGATGCACATGATGCATGCACACGTTGTGCCCTGTCCGTATATCCCCCTCCACCCTACCAGGAGATGAACTATAATTCTTGCTCGAGATGTCGCAGAAGCTACACCTGTTCCACACCATGCTGTAGGAGAACAACTAGTCCTTCAAGGAATACCTGGGACAGCTACCAGTCTCTAGCAGGGTCTACAACACAAGACCACAGTTGCATGTACCTCNTCCTTCAAGGAATACCTGGGACAGCTACCAGTCTCTAGCAGGGTCTACAACACAAGACCACAGTTGCATGTACCTCCTGCTCCACCACTCGTTTCAGCAGACAGACGATGTGATCGCAAAAAGACACATGTTCGACAACGACGGACGCCTACACCTCACCCAAGATCGTCTCCGAGGGATGATATCGCATGGATGCCACCTCCAGCTTCTATTGCCGCCTCCTTTCCCACACTATCGATGACAGAGGTGTTCTGCCACCTGATGAATGTGTACTCACTCTGGTGCCATAGAGTGAGTGCATACTGGGCTCGACATTGGCATCGGTAGGATCTGTCGACGATCTTGACGAGGTGGAGGAAGAGGAAGTGACTCTGCGGGACCTGCATGCCGAGGTTCGACTCTTCCATGGGAGGCTGCAGTGGCTACACACACCAGTCGTCTTCTGTGTGACAGGAACTATGGTCTCCTTCTGGAGAAGGTGCGAGGCCTGCGTGCAAGTGTGTGGTGTCTGTACGATGTCATTATCCCATCTGCAGAGTGATAGTTTGTGTGTTTTCATTCATGTAAATAGTTTTAGTTATTTTAATTTTTAAATTTGTATATTTGAGAGACATTATTTCAAAGCCGTCATCACCGCTTCGATAAACTGTGAGTGAAATAATGTTGACGAATATTTTATTTTTTTAAGATTTTGTTGGGTTAATGTTGGTAANCTTCGATAAACTGTGAGTGAAATAATGTTGACGAATATTTTATTTTTTTAAGATTTTGTTGGGTTCATGTTGGTAGATAATTATTTGATCCATGCTCGTGTTTTCATTGTGCACTTGTATACCTTTGATGGTCTATGTATGGGTATGCACATGCAAAATATAAATTTTTTCTACATTACAAAAGACATGAAAATATTATAAATATAATGGTAATCATGATTCAAGTTGTCTGGTTCATCTTCATAAATACTTATTATATGCTTAATGATTTTCTCATTTTGCACTTGTACGCCTTTGATAGTCTATGTGGGTGTATGCACATGCAAAATATAAATTTGCATGCAGCAAATGATTTGTTCGCAAGCTATTTGATGCTAATAAACTTATACCTCCCAAGAGACATACTTTGCACTTAAAAAACCAATTTTATATATAATTCGGTAGACATGAAAAAGATTTCCTAAAATTAAAATAACAACACTTAATGAGAACAACTGCGATAACAGTTACATGANGAACACTTAATAAGAACAACTGCGATAACAGTTACATGACCATCTCGTAGAGACTTGTCCATCTCGAGGCACTCATTATAAAATTAAAANCAACACTTAATGAGAACAACTGCGATAACAGTTACATGACCATCTCGTAGAGACTTGTCCATCTCGAGGCACTCATTATAAAATTAAAATTAAAGAAAAAAAAGTAGATGAATCCAAGGCTCCGAACCCACAGCCACTTGNAATTAAAGAAAAAAAAGTAGATGAATCCAAGGCTCCGAACCCACAGCCACTTGTCCTGTGCACATGCAACATATGTGTGCTCTAACAGGCTACAAAGGAACTATAACAGAGAACATCCAATATTATGGTTGGTGCCCTAGCTCCCCCACCTCACATCGCTGGTGGACGAATCTCCGAACCCCCTACCTTATACCAAAGGATGGCCATCAGATGTGATGCTTGTGACAGATGCGCAGGGGAGAGATGCGCATGCGACATGGAATTACAAAACATGAAGGTGGAATGACAGAGTATGAGGATGCAAGAGTGGTGACATTCTCCAACATGGCAGCAGCATCCAAGATGGCGGCATACCNCTTCGATAAACTGTGAGTGAAATAATGTTGACGAATATTTTATTTTTTTAAGATTTTGTTGGGTTAATGTTGGTAAATAATTATTTGATCCATGCTCGTGTTTTCATTGTGCACTTGTATACCTTTGATGGTCTATGTATGGGTATGCACATGCAAAATATAAATTTTTTCTACATTACAAAAGACATGAAAATATTATAAATATAATGGTAATCATGATTTAAGTTGTCTGGTTCATCTTCATAAATACTTATTATATGCTTAATGATTTTCTCATTTTGCACTTGTACGCCTTTGATAGTCTATGTGGGTGTATGCACATGCAAAATATAAATTTGCATGCAGCAAATGATTTGTTCGCAAGCTATTTGATGCTAATAAACTTATACCTCCCAAGAGACATACTTTGCACTTAAAAAACCAATTTTATATATAATTCGGTAGACATGAAAAAGATTTCCTAAAATTAAAATAACAACACTTAATGAGAACAACTGCGATAACAGTTACATGACCATCTCGTAGAGACTTGTCCATCTCGAGGCACTCATTATAAAATTAAAATTAAAGAAAAAAAAGTAGATGAATCCAAGGCTCCGAACCCACAGCCACTTGTCCTGTGCACATGCAACATATGTGTGCTCTAACAGGCTACAAAGGAACTATAACAGAGAACATCCAATATTATGGTTGGTGCCCTAGCTCCCCCACCTCACATCGCTGGTGGACGAATCTCCGAACCCCCTACCTTATACCAAAGGATGGCCATCAGATGTGATGCTTGTGACAGATGCGCAGGGGAGAGATGCGCATGCGACATGGAATTACAAAACATGAAGGTGGAATGACAGAGTATGAGGATGCAAGAGTGGTGACATTCTCCAACATGGCAGCAGCATCCAAGATGGCGGCATACCGGTTACCAATATCGTGGCAGTATCCAAGATGGCAAACCGGAATGACAGAGAATAAGGTAATGCAATCCAAGATGGCGGACGAATCCTCGAATCCCCACAGCATACTGCTGTCTTCGTATTGGCTATTTATATCTGCTATAATCATCTTTATCATCATTATTTTGAGCGGTAATAGTATATCTAGCTTCATNGGAATGACAGAGTATGAGGATGCAAGAGTGGTGACATTCTCCAACATGGCAGCAGCATCCAAGATGGCGGCATACTGGTTACCAATATCGTGGCAGTATCCAAGATGGCAAACCGGAATGACAGAGAATAAGGTAATGCAATCCAAGATGGCGGACGAATCCTCGAATCCCCACAGCATACTGCTGTCTCCGTATTGGCTATTTATATCTGCTATAATCATCTTTATCATCATTATTTTGAGCGGTAATAGTATATCTAGCTTCATTACTGTTCACAATAGGAATTGCTTGGTGAAAATTTCGAGGTGTTCGTGTTTACTGATCGAATGCGTGAGTGAAGAAATTTGGGCGTCTCTTAACTGCGAGGACTTTAGAGCCGATGAGGGTGATTTAGGTGAGCATGGAGCAGCGTCTGAATGAAAGGGCGGGAGAAACGGGAGATCCTCGTCCGACATGATTACCACATGCGAAAATCCGGGAGTGACCAGGCTGGGGATTGAACCCGGTTCACCTTGGTAGGAGGCGAGCATAGTAACCGCTCAGCCACCGCGGCCCCTACAGATCGAAGGTTAACGAAATTACCTCATACTGCTATTTAAAGAATTTGTTCCACTCCTAGTATATACATGCCATAAATTATTTACAGTTATAGGTAGTCAAACAGGCAAAAAAGCAGCCCATTAATGGCAGTTTTAATATTTTGAGTGTCCTCTAAAGAAAGCACGATCACGTGATCACATTTATGCGTCAAATATTATGGCTTGCAACGGACCTTTTAATGATAAGTTGTTGCTACCCATGAGCGATTTCAAAAACTTCAATAATTTCACCCTCATAAAGAAATTAAAGTAAAAAGAAGATTTATGTTCGGTTTCCCGATGCTCTCGACAAGCCTATCCATACGCTGGCGCCATTTTTCTCTGCACGCTTTATCTGCAGTAGCGAGACAGGAAATGAGGGACGTTTAGCTACCCTATTCAGCTTCCATTTCGAACTAGGCAGGCGCTCCTGGAGGTATAATATCAAGAACTACCTTCCGCGCGTGTGTTATGACTCGTGAGCGCAGTTGTTTAGGAAGAGCCCGTTGTTTAGGATTTCCAAACATGCCCCCGCCGTTTACACAGCTCACTTCCACATCTTCAAATGTTAAACGGAGAAGCGACAAAGAGCAGGGGACACAAAAATGAAGAACAAGATCTCGTCAGCGGTGAAACATTAACTTCCGGTAACTTTGTTTTTTCGTGTGTGCGCGCGTGTGTGTGTTACTTGATAAACATTGTAAAGTGGTTTTCGATTACATAATGTGTGCGGTGGTGGGTAAATATTTAGTGCCGTGTGAGCTAGGATGGATTTTGGTACGCGAGGGTTTGGGGGGGTGAGTCTGTCTCGCTTGCTTGTGTGTGTGTGTGAGGGGGAGGGGGAGCAGCAGTGGCGTACGAGCAATGGAGGGCGGGCCAAGACGCAGCGACGGTAATCTCCTCAAACTGACNACATTTAGAATTTCATAAATTCCATATGAAGCAGTTCTCGTTTTTACTTGTTTTCAGTATTCAGGAGGAATATTTTTATATTGAAGCTACCTTTACGTTGCTCTTAAAACAAAGTACATGATCTAATTGGTCTATTCTTCAGATGCTATAACTGTAGCGAAGAGAACATAATTTCCTAAAAATGGATTCGACATAACCTATTAAAGAAAGCTACGCAAATTAATTTTGGAGAGTATTATATAAAAAGTTTTCAAAATATGGATACTGAATAAATAATTTTTGCGTACGTGCACCATGATAACGTGAATTTTTTATTCGTCCACAAAATATTTATAAAAGAATGTGCCTTACATTTTGAGAACGTCCCGTTAAATCCGAAAATCTCCTTGAAAGAAATGTAAAACATTTTTGCGTGACCACATAGGTAAATCAATTTTATTGCATTGCGAAATGTGCTCCTTACATTTGAAACACTGTCACAAATTAAGTTTTGATATGCTTTATTCTTAGTTCCGAAAATGCTGTTTCCTGTAAGTACTGTAGTATTTACAGCATACACTTTTCCGTGTAATATTCTAGAAAACTACATTCTACTGGAATTCTACCAACAAACTTCGTGAGGTGATTTCTTATGCAAACCAAGAGGGGAAATATACAGGACACTTTATATTCAAACTTTATATTAACGGAAATGTAAATTCTTTCAAAATTGAGATTTTAAGTTGTATGTTTGCATAAATATCTGAAACGAAGTGAAATTAAACTACAACTCTCCGAACATCGTTTTATGTTATCGGGATCTTCTACGTAAAAGCTAACTCTTATTAATACCTCCCTGTGTAATGAAATTACAGGATTGGCTACCCTTTTTTTGCAGACAACAATTTTACTGTCAGGAAATATGAATTTTTGATGCTGGTTAATTGAGCAGTGTAACCTAATCAACAAAAATTGTCCTCGTGTTTAAACTACCCAGTACCCACAATTTTCGTGTAAAACACACAAAGCTTCGGCTGCAGCGATACAGTGCCTAGTACTTACGCAATACTACAATCATGTGGCTATAGAATGCTGCTGTGTCCACTGCATAGACGATGGTGGAGGACATTTTTTAACGCTTACTGTAAACAGCATGTGACATGGATTAATACGCTTACAGTAAGTATGTGATTCCCTGCCGGAAGTGTTGGTTTTGCCTAGGCGCCTTGGTCTGTGTCGCTGCCACTGCAAGTTTCCTGTGCGTCCTAGGCAGTTGCAACCGGAGGACCATTTTTTTTTTAATTAGGCCATACTGCTCAATATACCAACATCAAACGTTCATAATTCTTGAAGGTAAAAATGTTTCCTTCAAAAAGAGGGCGGTATTAATGAGAGTCTGCTCTTAAGTTGAAGATTCCGATATCATTAAATAATTATTGGAGAATTGTAGTTTAATCCCACGTCGTTTCCAGCATTTTGAAAAAGACATTTGAAAATCTCGATTTTTGAGGGCTCCTATCTCCCTTAATATTCAATTCAGGTGTAAAGTGTCCTGCATATTTTACATTTGATTTTGCACGAGGAATCGCATCACGAAGTGTGTCGGTTGAATTACGCTCCACAGTGTGTGTATGTATATATATAATACAATATATAATACAAAAAACTAAGGGAATGATACAATAGCTTTTCAATAAGGAGCCGCGGTGGTGTACTGGTTAGACTACTCGCCTCCAACCTAAGTGAACCGTGTTTGATTCCCGACAGGGTCGCTTCTGGATTTTCGCGTGTTGGAATCGTGACGGACGATGCCGCTGGTCGGCCGATTTTCTCCGGGATCTCTATTTTCCTTCGCTATCTCATTCTGGCGCTGCTCTATACTCAACTCGCTTCACCCTCATCGGCTCTCAAGACCTCGATGTTGAGAGCCCCCAAATCTCTCCACTACAGATATTCAATAACAGTACCAATGTAGGTCCAGAAAAGAAATTATTACTGGCTGCAGAATCGAACTATCGATATATGATTTTGTGAGTGATATATATGGACGATAATGAACACGACAACTGTTTGATGGAAGAAAACCCTGAGCAGAGAGTTCTTAACAACACTGAGGTGAAACAGCCGCTTATAACGCCAAATCCAGTCGCACGTGCCAGCAAAATGTTGGCATCGGCCAGCAACATGTAAGAACGCCGTTCACCTGGTAACCTACTCGCCAGCCGGCAGCCCAGCCAATAGGAAACCTTTCGCAGCGCACAGTAGCCAGTCAGGCACGAGGTCCGTTCCCAGAGACTGGCGCAGTGAGGGAATGGGTTACGCATACTAAAGTCTTTTTTCCAGCCAACTCTTCATTCGTGAATGTTTTGAACCTTAATGCGGGAGTTGTGGACTGTAGATGGCCCTGCGTGGTCTTCTCTTCGCCCACGCACCTCTCATGAAGACGAAGTTACTGTCAGCTATGGCGGTAAGTCAGCCGACACGCGACCACGACAGGAACGAAGCTCGTAAGCAGACGCCGTCCCGCTGGACTTGTAGACATGGCGTGACAGTTCATCACGCCCCAACTAACGTAATGGACAGGCGGCCGTCGCGTGTGCCCCGTCTTTCCGTCTCACGCGTCGTCGCTCGGAATGTCTGTGGAAACGTTAACTTTATACGTGATCGTGTCATAGTTACGTAAGTATCATGGCGCGTCGTTTCTTTAATTGTTGTCATTATATGTGTTGTAATTAATACCTGTACGCGTTTACACATTAAGAACTTCTATCCTTTTAAATTAAATGGCCGTGTTACATAGAAAAATAACATAGGCAAGGGAATATGTTTGTACATTTGTTCTCCTCACTGTAGCAGGCTTGTTTATAGCCTCAGCTCTTCCACGTACACTTTCAAAAATGAGCACTTAAATTATTTTTTTTTCCCTTAATAGTATTTCAAGCTAACCCACATAAAAGTTGGCAGCGAACTATGAAAGTGTCATGCCTTAAAGTCGTATTGAAAGAGTAATTTTTAACAATTTGAGAACTATTCTAGTATGAAACTTACCACCCTTTGTGGACAATCGCACGGAAGTAGTTTCATTTCACTAGTGCTTATCAGAATATCAAGAAGACACAAAAAAAAAAAAAAAAGCAATAATTGTGGTGATTTACGGAACATATGTTTGTTTACTTACTAGGGACCTAGACAAATTGCGAGTTCAATGAGTTGCAAGCTGAACTTCACAGTCATTTCCATACTCACGCGCATGCGTCAGCTATTGATCGGCTGCGTGCTACCATAAGACTATTCACGGTAAAGTGAGCACTTTTGAAAGCCATCGCATTTGGTATAATAGTCAATGAATAAATTTTATTTTAGCCTTAGACGTTAACTTCCGAGTGCGGTGGAATCTGCACACTGTGTTTGTTACTTATATTGAAATATTTATTTAAAAAGGTGGCTAAAGGATAAAAAGTGGATCAAAGAAATTAGTAACTAGGGCCTCAAAAGTGCTCACTTTACCGTGAACAGCCTACTAGAGCGTAGGTAAGTAAAAAGAAAAAAATGGCGTAGCGGCTATTCTGACACCAGAGTACCCATTCTCTGATACGCTGTGCGAGACTCTGGGAACGAGCCTTGTGGTTGGCTACTGTGTGCTGCGAAAGGTTCCATGTTGGCTGGCAAGCAAGCTACCACGCGTTGATTGGCGAACGGCATTCCGGCTTGTTGCTGGGCAGTGACGCCATTTTGCTGACGTTTGCGACTGGAGTTCGCGGCACAAGCGGCTGTTTCACTCTGCATTTTTAAGTAGTCTGTGCTACTAGAGTGAGAGGTTATGATCGGGCCTGCATTTTGTTGGTTTTTCCAGGACGTGTCAGATAAGTCGTGGACAAATTACGAAATAATCTGAAACATACGTATAACTGAAGCCTACACTGCACTCTAAGAAACGGTTAGAAAATTTACTATAACATGGTATACGAGTACTGAGAAAGCGCGAATGGTAAATTTTTTTTAATACGTGGTAGCTATCCTACATATGGTCAGGAAAGAGCGGGGTTGGAAGGTTGTAAACGGCGCTTAACAGTGACAACTTGAGCGCCGGTTGAGAGTGAATTTATGTGAAGACGGAGCAGCGGTGGAATGCAAGGGCGAGTTAAAACGGGAATGCCCCGAAATAATCAACTACCCAAAGGCAACGTCCACCACGTTTCCCACATACAAAAACCCGGGTTATCTTGCCAGGAATCGAACCCAGTTCGCCTTGTTGGATGCTGAGTAGTCTAACTACTACACCACCACGGCCGCCCAAATGCGCGTAGAAGTTCCCAAAGTAACATTCATATAGTTGCGGCTTGTTGTGTGGTAAATTTCCCACACTCAGGATAGATTTCCATTACTATTCATGAAGTTGACTTGAAAATTTTTCTACAGTGTAGGTTTTCTCCAAACTAATCCACTAATTTCTCAGATCTCCGCTAATCACCCAAATAACTGTTAAAGCCAATTAATAGATTGATTGCGACAGAGTCAATTCACCACTTCATTGGCTGAAAGCCAGCCAGTAATGAGTCTCATTGTACTGTAAGCATGTCCGGAGTCGTGTGAGCCAGTAACACGCTGGCAAGTGCAAATACAGAAACCAATGGAACTGATGTTCGGGTAAATGTGTATAGAAGTGGCGTATCTTGAATACCATTATAAGTGTACCGACAGAACGGTGATAAAATAATAAAAATATTTTTTTTTGTTTGCATACACATTTGACTAAGGAATAGTGATGTGTTTTTTTTATAGGTTACTGACAATCGCGCAGAGTAGCTCGCGTAATGGGCACAAGAATACGTTTTTACTAGGTCCATTGGCAATTTTAATTTTTACGTGTGGCGAAAAGATACACAACTAACAAAAAGGGTGCCTAAGAAAGACTTTTATAAATGTCCAGTTGAGTGAGAATAAACGATGGAGTGTCCAAACTCATAATCGGTCATGACTATAAGCAAAATATATATTAAAAGCACCAACATATCATTTTATATGCACTTTTTGGTATATATAATTCATAAGCTGTAAAACCATGGCTACAAATAAATTAAAAATTGCTGTAAAGAACTTACGCCACTACAGTGTTATGTTGCCACAGAAAACCTTAGAAGGTGACAAAAAATTCATACTCGGAAAATCAGCTACCCGTGTATTATATCCATATCTTCTGACAGCCGCTACTCTTGGCTTGTTTTCGATACATATCATTTTAATGCCATATTATAGGTTTTCTGTGACCATATATATTATGAAGCCAAACGTCATCGTGCACTGCTTTGCTCGTACTATATAAAATAAGGCACAAACACTTGGGCACCATGATGTCGTAAAGAGTTAACCGAGAGAGTTGTATAAGTTTGAAAGGGGTGCGGCAGTAGGAGTTTACACATTCGGGCATTCCACAAGAAATATTTTTCAACACTTAAACTTTTAACGTGTTCAGTTTTAGCGATTCCATAATCAAGCGGAAACGTCATGTAAGTCCGGACCCATGCATCGCTCTGGTAGCCAAGGAACTAACTACCACGAACGGTGGACGCTGAGGTGTGTTGCTCGAACCAATCGTCAGACAGCCATGTCAACGATCGCAGCTGAGGTACAGAGGTCAGTGAAATGACTCTCTGTCATGAGGTGACACAACTTGGTATTTGCGGTCGTGCCGCTGCCAGGAGGCTACTGATCACACGCAATATTTTGTAGTGGTACATAAAACACAGTTATTGGACTGTGGAATGGTCGAAGAAGGCCTTAGAGAGTAATGAGTCGTGGTACATCATCTGGAACTCAGATGACATGTGTGGACCTCGCGAACAGTATTTATCCGTGTGTATTGTGTCAACAGTGAAGTTTCAAGGCGTTAGTATAATGGCCTGATGCTCTGTTTCTCTTGGTTTGAACTTAGGCCATTAGTTTCAATAGACTTATCGATGGACACTGGCATGTACCAAGACATTTTGGACACTAACAATCTGCATGTACTATGGCAACAGTTCTTTATAGGATATTTCCTTTATCAGCACGACGATTCTCCTTTACAGAAAGCATTGTAAACTGCATCGTGGTTTGAAGACAATCAGGTGGGACTGCTTCATTGGCGTGCCTAAAATCCTGACTTGAACCCAACAGAACATCTTTGGGACGAGCTGGAGCTTTGTTTTCGTTCAGATCCACCAGACTAAAAGCCAAACGTCAACTATTCGTCATGCTACAGGAAGAACGGAAACATATTCCGCCATATGTGTACGAGAACTTAGCGGAGTGCCTATCTGGTAGGGATAACGCAATAATAATAAAATAAAGGAGGTCCGACATCCTATTCGTTAGGACCTGCAAAATTACGCGTCATAGTTTAGCACCATGCTAGATTTCACAGTACTATGTAGTCGAGATCTCGCTATTTGTTTATTGGCTACTGGCTCAGTGACAAACCATTTGCACTGAAATGCATTTGATTCGGTCAAGCTCACATGGAGTGTTTGCTCATTTGCGCAGAGCTTCCCAGGGCGCGCTGCGTGTAATATGACCTAACGAATAATTTATGCAAACGTATATATGCTTAAAGTCTAAAGTTTCCGAAATGATAACGCGAATTTTGCAGGTATATACACACAGTATTTGTTACACCGCTGTCACATTTAGACAGAACGTAATGAGTGTCGTGTTACTTTTAATCATATACTGTAGTTCTGAACTGGTGTATATCTATACTAATATTTTTTTATGTAACTACGTATTTGTAGTGCAATAATGTAATTCGTATTTATACTTCTAACTCCAGTTATTTAATTTGGCATACAAACGAGAAATAGGTAGGAATATTTTATGTTTGAATGTATGCCGTTTTAACGAATAAACTGGGATTGATTGATGAGTAAACAGCTCGCATTAGTCCGTATTTAAAAACTGTCACACTTGACATCTGAAATATACAGGCTAAGGACGCGTAAATATGTTTATTATAGGTAAATCCACCTGCAGTATGAGATCGACGCCGTCAACGCTGATGCTCTTGACTGATCTTACGTCCATGCGTCACAGAATTTACCGTATAAGGGTGTAAAAGGAGCGGGGTTGTGCTGGCCGAAGGACCTAACCGCACACATGGCACTTCGCACCCGCCGATTACTAGGGACAAATATATTGGACCCCGACCCCCAATCTTGCACGTGCTCAATCCCCTTCACCCCGGATATACCCGCAGAAACTGTGATATCTCCTCGGCAAGATATCTATGCCAGGGGGAAGAAACGAGTGGGATGAATTGAGCGGGAAGGGATGGGGGCTAATGCACCCCTAATACAATATGGCGCGCGGGTTTTAATATTTTTTATCAGCGCAGATAATGCGTGGTATAAACATGAAGTGTGGTGTTGGAGGGGGAATATGGGCCCGGGGGCCGTATTTCCGAGGGGAGGTTACAGCCTCGTGCGAGGGTGCGAAGCCCCGGCCGGAGTTTTTATTGGTCAGCAGCCGTGGTCTGAGATGTTCCCACCCCAGCGCGCCGACCGGCTAGGGGTGCAACACGAGGCTGCTGCTTCGCCGACTACACCCTTCTCCCATGTAAACTATCTACAATCGGCGAATGTGTTGCGTATTAAGGGGCGGATCCAAGGGGGTTGAGCTCCTTACCTCTCCTCCCGCCCATCTCCCTTCTCTTGCCGTTTCATTTTACACTGGATAAAATTAGAGTATTCTTAAAAACCAAGTATATTTTTAATAAAACTGTGTTTGCACATATCCTTAGAATACTGACAGGAACCTTTAAATGTATTCAGATAGTATATTATTTAAGTAGGTACTGCCATCTCTATGTAGCATTAAAACTTCACTCTCACTGGTAAGCGTGTGGTTTGAACGTATTGAACTGTAGATATCCACTGCAGTATAAAGCCATGTGGTGGAAGAACATGACCACACGGAAAGGCGACAGTAGTTTGAAGCATACGAGACTGTTCTATTTGGCAGTGAATTTAAACGTCGCCTTGTACTACCAGTCGCAAAGAGGCTATTGTATTCTACTTGACTAATTTGGGCTGTTTTTCAATCTTCTGCAATTTCCCACTGATCTGTCAGCAGACTATACAAGTTAATGAAGAAAAATGTATCAGGTTTTCTTTTGCTTGCTTGAATTATCATTAATTGATCTGTTGGATGGCTACAGCGTATTATTTGGCCTTGGTTCTGAAATATACTCTTACGTCTCAATTATATAACACATGTAAAATACGCCTGCTCTGATTTTAATATTTATACAGTAAATATTTTTCTGTCGCACAATGCACTCAATTTATTTCACCTTCTGCTCCTTCTAATATCGTACGCCGGTCACTATAATGGCGTGAGCTCAGTGCACGCTGACCGGAGTGCGGCTGTGGGTACCGAATAGAGATTTTTTTTTTGCAATCTAAACTCAACAGGTGCACACTGGAGAACATCAAGTAACATGCAAACTTCGCGTTATTATTTGGCATCAGGCTAAACTTTACGGTACTGTATATACTCGAGCCGGCTTGTTTCTCCATTGACTGCTGCGTAGATGCGAAGCCACGTTATTTTTGACCGAACTGCACGTGATTGGAGCGTACAATTGTGAAATGTTCATTTATTGGCACAGAGTTACTCAGGGCATGTCACATAAAGTATGGTCCAATGACAAACATATTGCAAAGGTACAAGTGTTTCAAATTTAACGTGTCCCCGGATAATAACGCGAATTTTGCAGGTCTCTAGCTATTGGCAGACGTGTGGTAACTGTTTTATCCTAATTTCCAGGTCGCATTAAGTGTGTGCGTAATGTCGTTAACTGGAAAATGCCATTAGTTCCATCAGTCTCTTTTTATAACGGGGTCGCGACAGTCGAGCACAGCCTACAACTACTGTAAAATACGTTGAATCTAGAATAATTTCGTCCGTAACTGAACAGCTGAGATTTATTTTACATTTAGTATTAACTAGAAATAAATACCGTTGCTTTTTTATTCCCCAATTCATTACAGTAGGCTGATAAGTGGAAGTGGTGTACTTGGACCTAAAAACAATACACACATCAATGACTTACCTTGGCTGGAATTAAACCCAATATTTCAGGCACTGCAAGCTGGTCAACTAACCAGTTACACCAGAAGTTGGAGAGTGCTGAGTTTCCTTGCGTAATCTGTTTGCTGCCACAATCGTAAATCAGAATTGTTTAACTCTCTTCCAGTTCTTCCCATTGTCTTGATTCATTGAGCTCGCCGAGAGCGCACAGTTGTGTATAACGCACAGGAAGGTTAGTTTTGGCCGGTGCTGTACACTGCGATGCTCGGCGCCCAATGATCTTCCCTGCGGGTAACTGATTCCTAAACTGTGCAACAGGATGTTTACGGTTAATTGAGCACTTCTGAAAACTTTGCTTAGGAACTAATTTTACTTTTCATTTCGTATAGTTTCTTTTGATGTAAAATTAGCATTGATAAGCGCCTGATCAACTTACTCATGCGCCATCCAAGTATAACTATGGAATTGTTATAAATGTAACTGTGTAAGTAATATTAAAAATCCACACTCTAATGTGTATAAAACAAGAAATACTAACATCAGTAGCAAGACATTTAAACATTAAACTCGCAATACAACATCAACTATTATGAACTATTTTTGTTAATTTTCGGGCCTACATGGCAGTGTGTACTGTAGCATATATGTATATTATGAGCAGTGGTTAATTTTCAAATGTTTATCTCAATAGTGCTTACTTTGCCGTCAACAGATTTTACTGCTCCATATTATGAATAATTTATATTTCTATAGCTGAACACAAATCTTGCGTCTCATTAATTATGACAACGAAAAAATTGCTGTGTTGGTGGAGGTACAGCGCGCATTAAAACTTTTTTCATTTGAAAACTTTAAAACCATAATTGAAGTAAGTTGGAAAGAGTTGAGATCCTCATTGGCCGTGATTGCCAAGGCACAAAGCAGGTAAGCATACAGAAGTGAAATGGCGTGGAGGTTTCTCTGATGTGGACGTGCCCATTCTCTGATTGACTGCGTGGCGTGAGTCTCTGGGAACAGACCTTGTATATGATTGGTCATCCCGTGCTGCAAAAAGTTCCCTATTGGCTGGCCTGACGACTGGCGAGGTAAATTACTCAAGGCGCTTACTGGCGAACGGAGTTTCGACATGTTGGTGGCCAGTGACGCCATTTTGCTGGCATGTGTGGGCAGGGTTCGCGGTTTAAATGGCTGTTTCACCTCTGCATACCTACATACTCTGTTATTAAGGCGTTTCACTCGCATGGCAAGTAGGCTGGAAGGGCAACCTCCGGAATGACTCAAACATTTATGAGTACCATGTCGGCATATCCATATCGTTCGGAGCCCACCTATAATCAGCATGACTCGTCACCCTTACCTTGAGTGACAGTGAGACGAAAACCTCTTGGGGTCGGTACTAATTTTCAGATATTTAAGACAAGCTAGATGTTTGTGACTTATAACCAGAACACCAGGAACACCAGTACTGCTGGTCTCTGTGTAGTCCTATATACCGCCGTACTATAGGTTCACAGTGTACCGAACTTGTTAAGTGTACTTTACATCGTACACTAATGGCCTTCTGCCTGTCAATATACTGTTAAGTTGACAGAGTACTAATCAAATGTTCTTTCTTGTATAACATAATAAACATGTGATTTATTGTGTCCATTTGAGTAATTTACACTTTGAGTGATGCAGACGTTGTACATATTACATCGCATTTAACTGCATGAACACGTCTGTTCAATAATATTGCGTCTCCAATACATTCAAAGAAAGGAAAGGCCGTAGTTTTATGGCAAACTCCATAAAGCACTGTCCAATTCAGGCGACGTAAAATTACATAGTAAATAAGAACGCAGAGATGAAATGGCGAGGTGGTTCCTTTGATGTGGGCGTACTCATGATCTGATTGGCTGCGCGAGACCTAGGGATCGGGTATTGAGGTCTTATTGGCTGCTGCATGCTGTGAAAGGTTCCCTACTGGCTAGGCTGCCGGCTGGCAGTAGGTTACCAGGAGTTGATTGGCAAATGAAGTTCCATCATTTTATTGGCCAGTGACGTCATTTTTTTTTATGTGTGCAGTTTGAGTTCGCGAAATAAGCTGATGTTTCACCTCTGTATTCTTAAGAATACTCTGTGGTAATAAATATTATCTTGGCAGCACTACAATTGCTAAAAAAAATAAAATGGGTGCCTTGAACTTAATGTCTTAAAATAAAATGTGATCTTGAACTCAGTGTGAGCCGTCTGCGCGGAAGAGGCATAATACATTAACCGTTTCCATTGGCGCCGTCTCAACGACGAAACGTGCGAGATCTGGGAGCTAATGCCAAGTTTCGTCGGTAACTACCGACATCGTCTCGAAACTACTGTCTCGCAGTAGAAAAAAATAATCTTCTGCTTGAAGACGGTATTGAGAGCTGTTCATCGTTTAGCACGGGGGTACATTCTGGCATCTTCGGTTTACCGACTTTCCCCGCTCCAAACTAGACGAACATTAGTGTCTTCGCATGGTCGACAACGTACCGACAAATATTACTAGAATTACTCGTTTTAAAATTGCACAAATATGTAGCAAAAAAAAAAACATTTCTTAAAGACACGAATAGTAAGCTCTATATTTTTTAACTCGTAAAAAATAGTACATGATTACAAATATGTATTTTATAAGAAAATAACAGTGTACAGATTTTCTTTGATTTTGTGGGGAGTGTGAAAAACTGTGGCTGGTGGCCGTGTTGAACTGTATATTTTTCCATTCGTGAGATACAGATGTTTATGTGTTACGGACGTGGCCCGGGTGTTTAGCAAACTATTTGTGTTTGTGAAAAAGAAAATATTTCGCCAAGGTTAAGTAAAGAAAAATTAGCAGATCTTAATTACATATTTCGGGTTAAACTGTACTGAATAACAGAAGAAATGTACACATCTTAAATAGTGATGCATTCTGCGTCCCTATATTTTATTGGTCAGAACACACGCTCTGGCGAAGCTCGCGGGCGTACGACCGCAATAAGGATTAAGGGTTTTGTGGACGTGCTGGCAGAGTGACTCCAGGAGCCTCGCAGCTGCAAAGGCACCCTACCAAAGGTTTCTGCACGTGCAACTGTTCCTGCACGTGCAGACGACATCTGGAGACAACGGAAGGCACCAGGGCACGGACACAGCCGCATTTTGCAGCTGCCCAAGGGACACCGAGATCTGACCACCAGCTGCGCCTGTCCCAGGCTTGTACCGCAATACACCATGAGAGCTTTTAGCGGACGTGCGTGCAGAACGGGACAATAAACTTCCATGCCAGAACCAAGGGACGACGCCAGGCTGGCTGCAGACCACACGAGCAGCGGCCACATGTTTTATGACCCGGAGGGACGACAAGCACCCCGGACACGTGCAGCAGAGACGGGGGAAGTTGAATATGGTGATGGACGCTACAAAACCACACGATGGGGGGAGCAACAGGCAGTCAGTGGAGAGATGTCGAATCAGTCAGTCGCGGATCGAGTAGTCAGTCAGTCAGCCGGAGTCAGTAGAGGATCGAGAATGCATCACGACGTCGACCTCAGTCGGAGGCCGTCAAACGGGACGTGCGGCGGGAAGAATCCGAGAAAAGTCAGTCAGACTTCGTCAAACGAGAAGGGTGTACCGGGAGCCGAGAGAAAACGAGTTCGCCAAATGCATCAAGACGTGGACCTCAGTCGGAGGCCGTCAAGCGGGACGTGCGGCGGGAAGAATCCGAGAAAAGCCAGTCCGACTTCGTCAAACGAAGAGTGCTGAGTGGACCCGGGAGGAGGGGTTCCGAGAGCAGGCGTCGGGACGCCCCACCGCCAGCCGAGGGAAGACAGCGCAGCAGTGTCAGATAAGTAGTTCTACACCAAGTGTGAAGAATCTTCCCCCCCCCCACCCCCCACGACACCAGTCGCGGCGTCAAACCATACGTAGCCTACATGGAAAAAGGGGAGGGGAGTTTGTCTCGTGAGATCATGTACCAGTTAACCTGTTCAAGCAACAATAAAACTAGATTATGTGAACACGCGTATAAAGTGTATGTTATTAGTAAATTGGACCTAGAGACAACAGTGTCGACGTATTTGTACGCCCTATCACTGAGGGCTAGCATCAAGTGCTGGCGCCTCACGCCGCAGAGCAGAATCAATACCTACTTCCAAACTTCAGCATTTGGCAGGTATCAATATATTATAAAAATATTCAAAACCGCGGTGTCCGCCGAATTGTACCATAGAGCCATGGAAGGTAATAATTTTGAATAAATACAAATTATGTAACATTGACTGAGTCACAGCGTCATACCCATTTTTTCATTGGTTGATAAATTGTAACAGTATTGCTAACCTCTTACCCCACAGATATTGAATTTGGTGCGAATTAAATAACCTTCCCTCCCTTTTTACCACATATGAAACCTATGGATTTCGCAGAACACGTTTATTTTGTAGAGGGGGCATATTTAGGTACGTAGATTTGGAATGTATTTGTGTTAATTATTTTGGCTACAAAGTTAGTTTTAAATTTATTAAATGACGCGGAGTTTATTAATCTCTTCTTTCTGGAATCAATGCAGGTATTGTAATTTTGTTGTAGAATATATTCGTCACATTTTAAGTTAATCACAATCATTTTTAGTTAAAAGAAAATTAGGCCTAAATATCAAATTTTATCCTTCAATTTTAAAATTAACAGAACCAGCCCCAAAAATTTCCAAACTGTAAGCTATTAGGGACCAAAATACAAATGTATACAGCTTATAAGCTTGCCCTTCTAAAAAATGTTGTTACCACGTCATATTATCACATAATTGTATTTCCCGTTTTTAAACAATATAAAAATTAAGCTGTGGGTAGTTTCAATTTAAAAAAAATGGAGCCATTTATTCTACGAAAGCACGTAACTTAACCACTCGCCCACCGAACACATTCTGTGTAATGAACGAAAAAATGTTTATATGAGTGGGCTTGCTATGATAATCGTAGTTTATTGAATAAATATTTACAATTGAGTATTCGTACATTTACACGCTTGTAATAACATCCCACGCTTAAAATAGTCTGTATCATGTTGTACACAGTGTTTAAGATGGACGGACGTGTGTGATGCGCGTTTGTAATAGTTACAACCAATATTTTCATGCTTATTTTTATCGTAAATGTATGTGTAGAAATATTATAACTACATAAACACCAACACGTGCTGCGCTGACTTTATAATACAAAATATTTATTTCCGTACTATTGAAATACACGGCCACATTTAACATCGATGCCCGCCATATTGGTTTAACTACGAAATTATAGCCTGCCGACTGGCTGTGAGAAGTTGATACGTTCCGACTCCACTCGTGACGTCACTCGACCTTCGTTTCAAGCTTAGAATACAGAGCAGTGGGTCTGGAGACGAGCCGAGCTGCTGTGGGATGAACATCGTGCTCGTGGCTGCTCCGACACCGGGATCTGCCCGCCCCTTGGGACCAGTGAAGGCGAGGTGTTCTGCGAGTGCGGCAGCTCGGGTGCGGCGACTATTCCGCAACTCGTCGCGTCCCCAGGTGGTGGATAAGGGATCCTCAGGCCCTGGGGTGGCTGGGAATACTCGAATACCAGCCCGCGGACCAACTGGCCGGTGCGACAGCGCCGTCGTCGTGGACGTCGGGGACCTGGGCAGCTCAGTACAAGATGGCGAAGCGCATCGTGCAGGAGGCAGCTCAAAGATCTAGGCGGAGAGGGGGACCTCGAGGTGCCACTGGCGAAATGTAGCGCGTCTCTGCTGGATTCTGCGGGCTGCTGACTGCGGGTGCGAGAGGAATGGATTGGAATGCGTGGGACCTCGGAAGCTTCCTGGTGTCAGTCTCCACTCCTGGGCCAGCGGATTCACGACCAGCCTGGTAGGTCCCGGAAGTCCCGCCTGCCTGAAGACCGACGGACTATTATGGGGGAGTGGGAGGGGGTGAATCCCCGCGCTATGCTCCGCGCCTTCACCCACGGCGTGGAGACCCTGATGTCAGCGCAGAAGAGTGAAGATGGAGTAGGTGCCATGACTGAGCTGCCCAGTTTGCCGATGCAATCGACGAGAAGCAGGGGGGCTCTGCATTCAATAGCTGCTGTCAATACTGTTTTGCTGGTTCGCCTGCACATAAATATTTACAGCAGTTCAACCTGAAGGGCGCATGCGCCCACAGCCCCACCCCTTTCTCTTCAAAATTTTTCAACTATACAATAAAAAGCATGTAATCCACACCTGCTGCCTCCTTTAGCATTTTCATTAACGCATGAATATGTTTTGAACTTCTTTCCTGTCGGGAGGGTTTTTACGGCGGCTATGCCGTTTTTTCCCCTCCCCCTTCTTAGCTATAGTCTCAGCTATAGGAACACTAAGAGATGCAGTTCATGGCCCCAAGTGCGGCCATGGCTGCTTTTATCTCTCTCTGCCGCGATGCACGCCTCCTTGGCATGAAATTCCCTCTCCTGTAGGCATATAGAGCCAAGCCCTGAGACGCAATAAACTCCCGTCTCTACCTCGGACGTACACTTAAAACACTTAGCAATAGGGTAGGTTAGAAAAAAAGTGGTCTGGAACCGATAGTTGTAAAGATTATTTTTTTCGTCGGAAGGAGATACTTAGAATGACCCTCCTGGCCCGGCGCGTTGTTCCTTAGATAGACGAAACCAAGCGCTCCAGGTGAAAGGTTAACGAAATGTCGAAGGTGGCCATTGCACAACTTTCCGCGCGCACAGTGACCTTTCCCTGACATCTGCTCAAGCAGGAAATTAAGTGGTCATACCGAGGTTCCGGCTGCTTTAACGGACAAGAAAATGCTCCTTACAGTATCTCTCAAAATAGGCACGTGAGTGTGAAACTGTGATTATTTTTTAATGTAAAAACCGTCCTTGTGGTTCTGAAGTACGGTGCTTCATAGCGTTACGTCGAAAGCCAAAATGATGACGGCTTGCATACTCACTTACATGGGGTGTCATCTATAGGCCATTCGCAGTTACTTCCAATTTTTCTGAAGGTCTGCTAAAATTCTACCTTCAGGTTAGGGTTCCATTTGGAGATGGTGATCTGGCTGTAGTCGCTCCGTCTTGTCTTTCTAGTCATCATTATTCTCGCGCAGAATACTGACGTGCCAAGGCAAGCGGAAAGTGGACTTCACAATGTGTACCTGTTAATATACATGCAAACTTAAAATTGTTCGCATCACATGTCGCATCGCCTCCGCCCACTCGCGTACAATGCTTCCTGCGTCAACTCGCCTTTATGAGACTTTAAGCCGCAATCATGAATGTAATGGTGTGTAGCTTAGCACGAATTAATTAATCGCGAAAACACCCGCTTTAACCATTTTCACTTTTAAAAAAAATGCTGTTTAAAGACAGAAACAGAATATGGAAACTGGTCTCCAGACGAGAAAAGTTTCTTAAATGTTATTTGCGTACAGACTTAATAAAAAAAAATACTGAGAAGTTTATATGCACGCATATATAAAGACTGTTCACAGTAAAGGGATCACTTTTGAAATCAAACTTTGAAAAATGTCACTGTTGCTACGTGCATATATATTAATGGGAACACCGACTAACATGCGCCCAGTCAAGTTGGTAACGACGCGACGGAGTGAAAGTAGTTTCATATTGAATTAAAAGTGTCAGGAGTAAAATTTGTGAGTACTAAAATAATTTACTATGCTTTTTTATTTTATGCAGGTATATAAGTGTGAGAACCAAGAAATTAGTAAAATATTTACTTTTTTAGAAATTCTCGAGTTTCATATGACCGACGCATGAATAAAGTCATCTAGCCCATGGCAATGTTAAATATACATACGGTGGAAGAATATATGATGTGCATACAAATATGTCTTAAGCAGGTCTTTCAAAGGTGCTCAGTTTTCCGTGAACAGCCTTTGCACATACTGAATCTCTGGTCAACGTTTGACGGTCTGGGAGGACGGCGACGATAAAGGCAGGAGCTACGTACGAATGTTTTCGTACGCAAATACAACACATAAAGAAAACTGCTGCTTGAGTTTCTAAGTGAGTGTAGAGGAGGCGACATAACCACTCGGCCATTTCTACAGTTACGAAATATACTCGATATACAGGCATATACGTCAATACTTCCGAGCATGTATTGATACGATTAGATGCATTTAATAATGTTCCACGTGTATAATAACCTTTTATATGCCATGAACTACGTTTAAGAAGGACTGAACCATACAATTTATACACCGTTTGCAATAAATACGGCCACTATGCTTCTCATCCGCCATGTTGAAACTGAGCTTCCCGATCGGGAACGCAGCCTTCGGCAACACATTAGCTGTCAAGGGCTCTTGATCGTTTTCTCACGAGAAGCGAGAAGTCATCTTTAACTTAGAATACCAAATACCGGAAATATGGCGAAAACCTTTGTTTCGCGAGCAGGAGCTGCGTCTCGTAGAACTTAGAATAGAGCCCCAGGAGCAGCGAGAGGGGAAGACTTGTCCACTAGCCGCCCCAACCAGCGTTGCCAGTTTGTGTTTAATTACACAACGTTTATGTAATTTCAGTGGGTGTGTGTAAATTTTGAGTGTAATTTTTGTGTAATTCACAAGTTATCACAATTTTCATTATATCTTCTTTATAATATAGGTGAGATGAGAGTTTTTTTTTCGTATGGTTGACACTTCCGCCAAACTATTTACACGAATTTCGCTCTTTGTTGTTGTTTTCGGTATTACACGTAAACGCCAAAATTTTGGACAATGATATTCATGATTTTATAATGGTGTAAATTTGGATACTCAGCATTTATTGCTACCACGATGAAGTTAACCACCACCCAATGTATTATTTTGTTATGGTGATGCGTATTTTTGTGTAATTAAATTTACGCGTTTGTGCAATTTTAATGGTTAGGTCTGGCAACACTGGCCACGACTCCAGTCCCGGCCAGAAAGGCGCACGCCACGTCGAGTGATCAGTTCCATGTGCCACTCCCCCTCCCTTCCTCACCTCTTCAGCAGGTAATAAAAATTTATGATTCATAACCGGGAGGAAGATCTTGGACTGGGGAGGGCGCGGGGGTGCACTTACACCCACGCGGACGCGGTCGAGGAAATAAAACGCCAAATAAAGTAAAAGATTACTGCCCACGCTACTTCATAAAGTACACGAATAACAGGGTTGGGCGGTGAGAGATTCACCCCTCACGCAGAAAGCCGTGCCTTCTCGTCGTGGCTTTTTGTAATACGTTTGAATAATGAAAGCTGGTTTGTGATGACACGTCGTATATTCGGTTCATTTTGTTTCGCCCGGATGGAAATGGT
The DNA here is from genome assembly GCA_002778355.1 of Clitarchus hookeri. Taxonomy (NCBI): domain Eukaryota; kingdom Metazoa; phylum Arthropoda; class Insecta; order Phasmatodea; family Phasmatidae; genus Clitarchus; species Clitarchus hookeri. Next base: position 95,928 of record NQII01003983.1, read on the forward strand.
TCCACGAAGACCGTGGGTCCTTGGCAATGAAGAATAATGAAGTAAAAATGACGTTTCGAAAATTTTGAACGTGACGTTATTTTCGTTTCTAATCTTAATCAACTACTGTACGCTTTTTTCTCCCGTATCAACCCTTAGTAGCTGGTTTATTTTGTACCTAAGAATTGAGGATTGGTTAAAAATCTGAAATTAATAAAATACGCGTTTGAGGGAGAATGTTGTGTTATAATTTGAAATTAGAAAAAAATACTTACTTTTCGTGGGCATGTTATGCCATATTTTCGGTTACATTTTCAATATACAAAGTTTGTTGTTCGCCTATTAATCGTAAATAACGATGTAAAAATATACATTTATTCTGTAGACACGTTGAATCTCTTAATCAACTTTTACAATTTAAAAATCGGAAAATTTAGGGCGAGTTGTTCTGATACTACTCCATCAGAATAATTTTGCGATTAGGTAGGAACTAAACCCTTGAGCAACCCAACGAATATCCATTGTTTTCTGAACTGTAATAATTCAAGCAGAGTCATCATTATCTGTGCAGCGATCTGTTCAGAAAATGTATATCAAATTCGTAAAACAAGGATGCTTTTTTCTCACACAAATAACATCCCACTTTGTTTTTGTGACGATTCGAATTAACTTTACTATGCAACTGTTTAAATGATTGGTCGAGATGGATCAATGAAGTAATTTTCTGTAGAACAAGCTTCTGACAATTAAGTGAGAAACGTCCAATATATTTTTTTTCTGTTGTATATACACTGAACAGCCAAAAAAACTGGCACACCTGCCTAATATCGTGTAAGGCCTCCGCGAGCACGCAGAAGTGCCGCAAAACGACGTGGAATGGACTCGACTAATGTCTGAAGGTATGCAGGAGGAAATTCACACCATGAATCCTGCAGGGCAGTTCACAAATACAATCTGCACCAATTTTAGAGAGGGTTGCACGTCTGTCACGTTTAATGATTCCTGTCAGTCGTCGTTTGTCCCGTTCTTTCACGATCTTTTTCCGGCCGGAGCGATGTCGAAGATGTGATGTTTTACCGGATTCCGATATTCACAGTACACTCGTGAAATGGACGTATGCGAACATCCAAATGTTATCGCTACCTCGAAGATGGTATGTCTCATATCTCGTGCGCCGACTATAACACCATGTTCAAACTCACTTAAAGCTTGATAACCTGCCATTGTAGCAGCAGTAACCGANAGTACACTCGTGAAATGGACGTATGCGAACATCCAAATGTTATCGCTACCTCGAAGATGGTATGTCTCATATCTCGTGCGCCGACTATAACACCATGTTCAAACTCACTTAAAGCTTGATAACCTGCCACTGTAGCAGCAGTAACCGATCTAGCTGCCGACCACATCGCGTTAATCAGATTGGTTCCATATCTCTGTTATTTGCATACGTACGCCTAAACCAGTTTTTTTTTTACTCTTCAGTGTAATTACGTAACCAAATCATTCTGCGTAAGCGCTGCTAGCGTGTAACTGAACACCTGATTTGTTCGCGTGCGACTTTCTGCATTATTACCTGTTTCCTTTGCGAAGAACATCCTTTCAGAAGCTGGGAACACCGTGGCATAAAGTGACACACAAAGAAATTAAAAGAAAGGAAATTCGGTTACGGAATGAGTGGAAGTAGCTCATAGAANATCAGATTGGTTCCATACCTCTGTTATTTGCATACGTACGCCTAAACCAGTTTTTTTTTTACTCTTCAGTGTAATTACGTAACCAAATAATTCTGCGTAAGCGCTGCTAGCGTGTAACTGAACACCTGATTTGTTCGCGTGCGACTTTCTGCATTATTACCTGTTTCCTTTGCGAAGAACATCCTTTCAGAAGCTGGGAACACCGTGGCATAAAGTGACACACAANTTCCTTTGCGAAGAACATCCTTTCAGAAGCTGGGAACACCGTGGCATAAAGTGACACACAAAGAAATTAAAAGAAAGGAAATTCGGTTACGGAATGAGTGGAAGTAGCTCATAGAAAAAATCTATAAAAATTGTTAGATAGGAGCAGAGTGGCTGTCATAATTGGTGCGGCCAGTTATTTATTGTTAATTTTAAGAGCAACGACAGCCCAACCACCTCCGCGAAGTAAGGGACATGATAGGATAACCGCTTAAATTTCCATAGCGTCCACGCTGCACGACGAGAACGCGGGCGGCCATTTCTGTCTCGCGTCTAGAGGCAATACCACCTAACACGCGTCGTCAAGTGCATGCTTAGCGTCAAACGTTGTGACTTCTGGGTCCTCTAGACCTAGTTCACCTCCCACTCCCCTCGTAGGCCGATTACATACTATACACAACTTCACTGAGCTTTGCTTCCGGCTTTTCACCAGTAAAAATGTTTCTCACTGTTAAATACTATCATCAGTACCAATTTGAAATGTATCTTATTTTGTTGCTTAATATGCCGGTAAGAATAATTTTCAAATACAGTAATTTGAGAATGTCGTTCTTGGCTACATCAGGGATCCCAGAAATAAGGTACAGTCCCTGAGGCCTCTTTAGGCCTCTCTCACACCCTCTTTCTCGCGGTTTTTAGAACGAAGTCACAGAGATACTCTCTGGTCGTATTTATTTGTCGGTGATGGCGGGAAAGAGCGGAGCAAGAAGTTGCATACTCGCCGCGCTGCCTCGTACTCTCTCGCATCTGCCATATTAATTCACGACTCTCAGTTGATATTACATATTATTTCAGCCGGTTGATAGAATTTTGCTAAGCCATCATATTTTAACTAACGTACTTTCTTAAACAGTATTTTATTTTTAATGTATGATAGTATTCAACAGTTTTCACCATAATAACTGTTTATTGCAATCACTGAGAGAGTTAGGTGGTGAATTAATTTCGTCTTTGAATATGTCTTAAAATTGTTTTACTTGTGTTCATCGTGTGCTTTGCATTTCAAAAAGAAAGAACACCGTGCCCAATAAAGAAAGCGCGAGAGGAAGAGCACACTTAAGAGACCTCTCGCCCACCAATGCGAACGGGCGCTTTTTGAGTACAGTACTTTCTAAACCGAGACGCGTTTTCAGTCGTGTGAAGTTTGGTTTTCTTCCCGTTCATGAAACATACTGGGGATAATAATCTCTGTATTGTCATAAAAAAAAGGCATGTTTTAAACTCGCAGAAATTCATTTAAGGTGCTAGATGAGGTGGCTGTGCAACTTAAAATTATTGCAAAGTAATTCGCCTCATGGTACAGAGATGAAAAACGACGAGAGGAAAACTACTTCACAGTATTGTCTGTCTCAACACCTACCAAATGCTCTTCAGGCATGCTATTGCACTATCACAAAGAACACAGAGGTGAAACAGCAGTTTATTTCGCCAACTCGAACTACACACGCCAGCAAAATGGCGTCACAGGCCAGCAACGTGTAACGGTGTTTGCCAATCAGCGCCTGGCAACCAACTCGGCAGCCTGCAGTAAGGACAAACGGGGAACCTTTCACAGTGTGCGGCAGACAATCAGACGCGAGGCTCGATCCCAGAGTCCAGCGCAGCCAATCAGAGAATGGGTACGCCCACCGCCTCGCCATTTCGTTCCTGCGTACTTATCTGCTAAAGTCTATTCCCTGTTTCTTCACACTTTTCAAATTAAACCTTTGAAAAATCACCCCATGTGTGGTGTGCATGATTGTTTCGAAACGTGTGTTTTATACTTGTGTCAACATAAAAGTTTCTTGTTTTTGGTTAAATTAAACTTTTACTTATATTTTATTTATAAATTATAATCTTTCATTTATAAATAATATGAATAAAGACAGTGAGAAACATGTGTGTTGGTAATTTCTAGTAGGAACTAGTTATCTTGCAAAATATTATTACATCTGAGTGCGCACGAATTCGGTGCGTTGTCCTTAGGGTGTAATTTTCTAGACTTAGTTAAGCTTTGTTTACATGAGGCGGAGGAATATCCCGGAATTGTAACTGTAGCAGAGCTTCAGAAAAGTTTGAAGTAATCGTGAATGGACTATATGTGGGATTGTCAAACAAATGCTTGGTTCTCGCGTAGGCCTACACGGCAATCTTAGGCTCCTATTACATTTAAAGTTTCGTTCTCCAATATATTCGACAATAAAGTTGATAGCTAATGGTTTCCTGAAGTGTGGGCATAAAATTTTTCAATCAGTTTCTTTGTTAATGCAATTTCAAATATGAACGAAAATCATTAATTTGCAAAGTTTATTATTTGACTGATTTCGTCAGATTTTTTCATTTAAACCTTTTCAAAGTTGAATTATTCTGCTGTGTTACCATGCAACTCAGCACAGGAATGAATTTCAGGAATGCTATGATTTTCTAAACGACTATTTTGTTTTAACTGTTACGCGATGTAATTTACTGCCATACCTGTTTTACGTAATGCCATTGTAAAGTGCGCACAAGTTATTCGTGCACAGAAATATTATTTTCGAATTATTAGCTCCATTGCCTTATTTTTTTCTGAAGTGCCGTTCACAAATTTTGATGTTTGGTGTAGTCGTAAATAACAGTTTTCGCTGTGCATGGTTCTAATTGACTGGGACCCTACAAACATTAAAAAAAAAAATTATTAGATATTATTTTATATGCGCAATTTTTGCTGGAAACTAAAGCCATGGAACTTTTTCAAAGACGCTCAAATGTTCCAGCTTTCTTTGACCAACTTTGTTTGAAGCAGTCTATTGGAAAACTTTGACATCGTGATACGTTTTAATAGAAACACAAGCACAGAGTATATAAGTGCACAGGAACGACAAGGCGTGGCGATTCCTTTGATTTGGGAGTATGGGCCATCGATTACTTCACACTTTTTCTGAAGCACTGCTAAAGATCAACTTTTGGTTACCGATTACGCATTCTTCCGCTACATGTAAACTGTTTTCAGCTGTCCAAAGAATTCTGTCATATTTCAAAAACCATTTTGTAATAATGTTCACAACTTAGGTCTATAACCATATTTTGTTGAACTTTATGACTTGACTTTTTTAACAATGTCTGTATTGACGATAGTTCCTGCAGTTATTATTTTACATTGTTAACAAATTTGTTATACACGACAAAGATGTGTTGGGTTATTTCGTTAAAAGGACGGCCTCAGTTAAACGAAGGAACAAAAGTTCAACGAAAAGACCCAGTAAATTCAAGCACGCGCAACTCGTGTGTCGCTTATCTTTCTTACGTAGCAGAGACAATCTTTAAAGGTGGTGGTGAACATACACACAATTAGGCCTTCCGTAACTTTTATTCCTCTCATACTTCTATGTATTGGTACTTACTGTTTTCTATATTTATTTCATTATTTATTTAAATTTATCTAGCTGGGCTTAGTACTTTGTTGCGATTGTGGCAAACTTCCAAATCACAGAAACATAAGCTCGTATCAGAATTGTGTTTCAAACACATAGCGAAAAGTTATTACAACATTGTGATAAATAAACAGACGCGACGTTCAAAAAATTAATTTCGTCATAATATCAGTTTATGATTAAAATGTATAAATTTCACACGTTCAATATTTTGCAATCACAGACACACATTGGCTAGGTGTAACGTAATGGCAACAATAATACTCTTTCACACACAGCGGTCACGACGCACGTTACAGTATAGTTCTTCCTGCCGTGAAAAAACAGATTTATTATAACATCGTAACTTGCCTAGGTTGGTTTACAAAACACAACGTGTACAATCATAATGTGATAATTTTGAGTAGTTTTCACAAGAAGAGAAAATAACGCTTCGTTCAGCATCATGCCATGACATGTCGCCAGTCGCCACTTCTGCCAACTTCGGTTTTGTAACCATCCCGCCATTTTATCCAAGTATATTATAATAAGTATTCAAAAAATTAAATCTTGTTTCAGTTGTAAATGACAATTTCAGAAATTATTATTGTCGCTGTAATAGGTATGAAATATGCTAAAATTGAAAATATGTGTAATTTTCCTGCTACTACTAGCGGTTCGAAACTTCCCGAGAGAGAAAAAGAGAGATAGGGAGAGAGCGAGAGCGAGAGCGACAATCTCAGCTCTGCCTTATTCAAGTTTCTCCCTTTGATAAAAAAAAAACACTATGTCACTAAAGCCACTATGTCACTATGTCACGCACCGTAATTTGCGCTGATATTTCTGACTCTAACAATAAAATATGTTTCCTTCAGTACTACCTAAAATTTTAAATATTTAAATAGGTATCGTATAATTTACAACTAGCATACCAAAAAAATTAGGTTAAAACAGTATTTTAACTGTGAACTATTTCTCATTGTTTTNGTATAATTTACAACTAGCATACCAAAAAAATTAGGTTAAAACAGTATTTTAACTGTGAACTATTTCTCATTGTTTTATTAGTTTTTAACACGAAACCAATATTACGAGTTATAGAAGATACTAAGTTGAATTTCATTTATTCAAGAATNTTTTATTAGTTTTTAACACGAAACCAATATTACGAGTTATAGAAGATACTAAGTTGAATTTCATTTATTCAAGAATACAATAATTTGAAGTTAATCAGAGTGTTATATATTTGTATTACACAAGTTACTTAAAACAAGGGTTGACATGTTACTCCTAGAGAGATTTCTCAAAGGTTCGTTTCAAAACACCCGAAGAAACCGGGAATGGGCTATACCCATTCTCTGATTGGCTGCGCGAGGCTCTGGTGGGAACTGGTATTTGCACCTGAATGGCTGCTTTGTGATGTGAAAGGTTCCCTGTTGGCTGGACTGCCAACTGGCGAGTAGGTTGTCAGGCGCTGATTGGTAAACGGCGTTTAATATTCTTCTGGTCAGTGACGCCATTTTGTTCACGTTTGCGGCTGGAGTTTGCAGTATAATCCGCTATTTCGCCTCCGTTTTCTTAAAGTAGCCCGGGGCCACGATGGCTGAGCGGTTAGCCTGCTCGCCTCCCACCAAGACGAACCGGGTTCAATCCTCGGCAGGGTCACTCCCGGATTTTCGCATGTGTGCCGGACGATGCCGCTAATCGGTGGGTTTTCTCGGAGATCTCCAGTTTCTCCCGCCCTTGCATTCCGGTACTGCTACATAATCATTTTAATCACCCTCATCGGCGAAGACCTCGCTGGAGCCGCCCAAATTTCTTCACTCACTCACTTACTTAAAGTAGTCTGTGACGGAACATTGCCCTTGGCTGTCACTCCCCAGTAACAGTGCGCAAAATAACTGGCTGCAAATATTTTAAGAAAAGTTATGCGTGTAGTGTTTTTTGTCGCCTGAGAATGCAAATCTTCAACGCGCTATTAAACAAGGCGATAAAGTGTGACTTGTTGCGGTTGTCGGCAGTAGACGCCGGAAAGTTTTTATCTCTGCTTTTATTCCGCTGAAATATTGAGGCTCGTTGTTTCCATCAGATGTGGTTGTCGCGCATTAAATCCCCTGGATAATAGCGTAAATTAACCCCGTCTATCTCGTGCGTGCGAGGTCTGCGCAGAGAGTGGCCGCCATTAAAACTTATTTTGTCGCAGGGTTTGATGACCCTAGGTACGCACATTAACTCTGCCAGTCGCAGGCTTGTCGGCCAGTCTGGAGGAGTTGTTGACGTTACACGTCGTCTGCAGTCACAATCAGAGTGCACTAAGTGGTTTAATGTTGTGTGCTTACTAGTTATTGTTCTACAGAGGCGACAGTATCAAAATTTGTGTAATAAGTTATGTAAAAAGAAAGGCTAAATATGTTGTAAAAATTAATTTCGTATAAATGTATTTTTGTTTCTAATACATTTAAATTGCACACGCGATAAGCTCTTTGTAACAGTGTTTGTTACCTAATTTTTTTTNTATTTTTGTTTCTAATACATTTAAATTGCACACGCGATAAGCTCTTTGTAACAGTGTTTGTTACCTAATTTTTTTAATTATTTATGATAATTTTGTAATATATTTTTTTGTGTTTTTATTGTATTGGAATTGCTGTAAATGTATTCTTTAGTGATAATCAAAAAAGCCATATCTTACATTTACACTTAACCACGTAAATCGTAAAAGAGGGCGGAAANAAGCCATATCTTACATTTACACTTAACCACGTAAATCGTAAAAGAGGGCGGAAAACTTAACTTCACTTTAAATAATGTCAATATGTAAATGCATATTGAGGCGCCTACCCACTCGGTATATGACTGGGTTGCAGTGTGTTCAATGTGCAATTTTTCAAAATAAACTATTTGGTGCATTCGAAGTTTGTTTTCGTACGAACAGATGTCACACAGCAATTCCGTAATAAATAATTTACACCCAAAAATATTTTACTCCATACCACTAGGAAAAAGTATGCGACATTCTTCAGAGACTTCGACGTGCATTAGCGGTTCAGTTTCTAACAAATGAGTTCTGCAATAGTGAATTACTATTAAATGCAAAAAGTTTCACGAAATGCTTCGCAAACGGGTAACATGCTGCTGCTGGGCATCGAAGATGTATGTGAGTGTGTTGTTAGTTCGAGCCCCAATCAGATGGCGCAACATCGTTGGTGGTGGGAATACTCCAACAGTGCGGTGTATATCCCATGCGTTCCGTTCCACTGCCTTGAGACTTCGCAAGGCAATATCTTTCCAAACAGCATCGATCGTGTTCCATATAACAGAAGCATAACTACGGGGCCTTCAAATGGTTGAAACCCAACACGACTCGCAATGAGCGTGGCAAGTTGTAAATTATGAGATATAAATGGATGATATATACATGCCGTCGAGGCAAGATGATAATTAACAAGAAAACGAGTTAAGTATCGCCAGGAGTCAGTCTGTAGGAGTCAATTTCGGCAGCAGGAGTCAATCTGCATGTGTCAATCTCGACAGGAGTCAATCTCTGCAGAAATAAGTCTACAGGAGTCAATCTCTGCAGGTGTCAGTCTGCGGGAGTCAGTATGCAGGGGTCAGTATGCAAGAGTTAGTCTGCAGAAGTCAATCTGCACGGAATGGCTGGTATGCCAGGTATGTTCGGTTTGGGCAATATGGTTGGTGTGGTTGATCGATACGGTCGTTTGGTTAACCGGTAGGTATGAACATTTGGTACGACGGTGTTTATGGCTGGTTGGTCTGGTCGGACGGTATGGTCGTTTGTTTTTGTTGAACTTGTTGATCGCTTGGTATTGTCGATTGGTATACATGGCTGGTCTCGCCAGTTGGCCGGTCTTGTAGATAGTTACATCCAGTCGGCCTTAATGTCCAGTGAGGTTTAATTTTGAGGTACGTTGTTAAGGTTTCGTTTCGAGATTTAATTTTTGATGTCTGATATATGAGGTATGGTATATGAAGCATGTTTTTGAGACATATTTTNCATTTGGTACGACGGTGTTTATGGCTGGTTGGTCTGGTCGGACGGTATGGCCGTTTGTTTTTGTTGAACTTGTTGGTCGCTTGGTATTGTCGATTGGTATACATGGCTGGTCTCGCCAGTTGGCCGGTCTTGTAGATAGTTACATCCAGTCGGCCTTAATGTCCAGTGAGGTTTAATTTTGAGGTACGTTGTTAAGATTTCGTTTCGAGATTTAATTTTTGATGTCTGATATATGAGGTATGGTATATGAAGCATGTTTTTGAGACATATTTTGAGAAATATTTTTGAGGCATGTTTTGATACATGTTTTAAGGCACGTTTTGGGCAATTTTATTGAGGTTTCTTTTTGATGTTTCTTTTTTAAGCATGTTTGACAGCTGGTTGGTTTTTCTGATCGGTTTACCTGGGTTTTTGATCTGGACATTTGGTTGGCAAGCTAATATGCTAGTTTGATATTGTTGGTATTTCCAATTGGTCAATATTCAGCACACATACCGTAAACGGGGGTGACTTTGGGCATGGAGGTGGGGGGTCGGGTGACTTTGTAACAAAGGATTTTTCACTGTTATTTACATTTATTTCAATTTCAAAGAGGCTATTTATTTGTAATGTTCAGTGGTTCAATTGGCACCACTGGATATCTGAACCATCCCACTGAAATAGGGGGACTTTTAAATGTGATTTTGTGTCTCACAAAGTCACCTCAACTTGTCATAAAGTGACCCCCACTTACTGTAATATAAATGAAGACTGAAGGTATAGATTCACAGACAGTAGACAGCATACAAAACATGAATGCAGTCGCCAAGTACAAATTTAGAGACAATTGGTGAATGAATATTTTTTCCTATACACATGGATGAGGAATAGACGACAAACCAACGGATTGACTATGGATTAATGCTGGATTGAGAGATTGATCGAAAGATTGATTAAGTGGTTGAAAGCTTGATTGAAAGCTTGAAAAATTGATCGTGGGATAGAAAGATTAGTTGAAAGATTAATCGAAAATATTGAAAGATTAATTGGAAAGACAGAAGGATTCATCGAATTATCGAAAGATTGATTGAAAGTATGATGGAACATATTGACCGAAAGTTTGATTGAAACATAACCGTGAGCTCTCGTTTTTCGTACAAGTCCCGTTTTTAAAGCGAGTGCTGAGAAGAGCACAGAAGATAAAAGACAGCCTATCACCTAAGTTGGCCTCGTACATTCCAAGTTTCAAGGGCTTAACCCTTATGGTTCGCGAATGGCATCATCATCGAAAACGTAGGCAGTCTAGCTGGAGTCAGCAGTGTTACCACCAAAGACGAAGTAGGGATGCTGGTCGCAGGCACAGCATTAACCGAAATGTATTTGTAACAGCAAGCACGTCCGAGATTAACCTGTAAAATTTTATGGAAGAGTATAACATAAACTAGAGACAGTGGTTTTTCGAGAGTACGTGGTATGCTTAGATACGCGGGAAAAAAATGCGGCTTCATTTTGCGTTTATGATTGGATGGTATAAATATTTATGACACCTCTTAGCTGTCTGCATACAAATCAATCGCGAACATTCTGTAACGGCCCAGTCAAACGGGAAAACCGCATCTCACGCAGAGAAGAAGCCGAAAACAAAGTAAATATTTGAAGATAAAAATAGATATTTAAAACATATGACACAGGCAAGTTATTAAAAAAAACTAGCTTTGTTAAGCGCATTCTGTGCCACTCTGTAACGACTCGCCGATTTCACATCTTGGAAAAATAATTTTTATCCAAGTTAGGGCCCCATACCATACTATCCTAGTCTGGGAGCCAACCAAATCAGGTAGAGGACACGTTCTCGGTGCAAAGTGTCCCACTTCCATAAATACTCTGTTTCTTGTGTATTATTTACAGTACGTGAACATTCTAGAATGAGTTTTACACGCGTAACTATCTTTTCTCGTAGCGTTATCTTAGCCGCTTTCCTATGCGCACATGAGTTTTCTCGTGGTAGTTGATGTTCTACCGCGGTACGATAAAGCCGGCATACGGAACATTTATCAATAAAGAAGAGAAGAGCTCCAATTTTTTTACCGTGTAATGGCGTACTTGGTATAAGTACAGTTTGTTTATTCGGCCAGCCTATTCAAATTTGCTTTTGCGCCAGGGTACATGCTATTATCAATTGATTTAAAACAGTTCGGGCAAAGACTTTGACTTTGATGAGTGATTTTTTTTGTTACGGTATTTTTAGCATATTTTTACACCTTCGCCTGTCTTAACTCAGAGGTTCCTAGTAGATTTATAATTATTATTACCTATTTTAGTCTCACTGCTTACTGGACATTACATTGTATTTTTTAAGGTGCCATTCGTAAAAAGTAGGTTATACACACCACAAAGTTTACGGAGCTTTTCCAATAGCAGTAATAACTTACTTATAAAATTCATCTCCTTGCTATTTTTGTTATACTACAGCACACAAAACGCATAAATGTAAGGAGTGTTGCGAACCGAGTTGCAGCATCGCGCCGCTGAGCAATGCGGAAGAATTAGAGCTCGCGTTGAACTTTCCTAAGACTAAAGATGAGGTAGACCGATTATGATTCGTCTTCTGCGTATGTACCCGACATTAATCTACCCCAAATACATTATTATAAATAGAGTTTGTGATTAAATGTTTTTGATTTAGTGGATTTTGGGGAGGGGGGCGTTACAAGATGTACTTTATGAAGCATCTATAATGGAAATACGCTTAAATTTTGATTAAAATACATCCTTACCAACTGTTTTTTTTATAATATTGAAATAAGTAAATTTTAGCCAAATATTTTATAGCATTACAAAATATATATGCATTCTTCTTTCATATGCAACATAAAAATGGCAATGCGGGTACTATGTTTTTATGAACTCGGCATGAAGTACAGTTGCGGGCAGTATTTCAAAGACATTGCAACATGCCACTCTTGTGACTTCATTAAACACTTTAGCTGATGTCAAACACTGTGTTAAAAAAATTTTTTCAAAATTTTTTAAAATTAAAATTTTAAGTCAAAATCTATATGTTTACGCTGAAAAGGATAGCTGATGTTACTTTTCACATTATTCTGCATTTGTGCAATTTATCCTCAATATCATGTCACAAAATCCTAAAAATATCCTCAAAATAAAAAATAAATAAAAAATACTGTTTGTGAACACCTTGAAGCCATGGTTTCCTTCCAACCCAGTCTCCGCCACGTTACTTAGTGTGCACCATGTGAATGCTAGAACGGGATAAGAGAGGCTTAGTGGTTCATAATGGTGTCTGCAGGAATTTACTTCAGGAGAGAGTGAATTTGTTTCAGTAGACAGACAGTAACTGAACTTGAAAATAATGTTTGGACGTATGGGTTTGGGTGTGTTTACCTGAAATCCCCCTCCCTATTATTATTTCACTACGCTTATGGACTTGTGTATTATTCCTCCCTTCCATGTAACCTGCAGATACTCCGCTGACCAGGCCACCGGCTGAGAACAAGTATGGACGACGAGAATTCCTTCTACACGTCTATCTAATGTGTGCTTCGGAAACACAAGAAAGTAGACCTGCTTAAGAAAGCAGAGGTGAAATAACCGTTTATTCCGCGAACTCCAGCAGCACACGCCAGAAAAACGTAGTCACTCGCCACCAAAGAATAGGTACGGTATAGTCTATTTGCGGTTTCTTCTCACTTTTTCAATGAAGCCAATGAAAAATAGCCCCATCCATGACGTGTTTTTTTGTTTCCTTAATATGTTACGTATCACAAGTGTTGTATACTTGAGTTAACGTAAAGTCCAATTCATTTTTGTTAAATGCAACTTTTGCTTGTATTCTATTTATAAATTACTCTGTTTCATTTATAATTAACATTAATTAAAACAGAGAGATAATTGGTGTGTTGGCCATGCCTGGTAAGAAATAGTTCTTATGTAAAATAAGATTACATCTGAGTGCGCACGAATGCAGTGCGTTGTCCCTCTGGTGTAATTTTCTACACTTGGTTGAGCCTTGTTTGCCTGAGGCGGAGGAATAGCCTGGTAGTAGAACTTTATCAGGGCTTCAGAAAAATTGTAAGTGACCGTGGATGGACTATACGCCCACATCAAAGGAATCCGCTAACCATTTCGTATATGTGTACTTATCTACTCTGTGGCAATAGTGAGCGTGTAACTGCATGAAATTAAAAGTGAAAATTCTTGCTGGGAATGGAAGCGGGCAAACGTCACATAAAAAGGTAGTACGTAAGATGGCCGGATATTTCCAGGCCAGCTAGTATGTCGTCGTGTCCGTAACTAGATTTAGGAGCGCTAGGGAAAGTTACCGCACAATAGGGCAAGGACGGGGGGCGTCGAAGGGGGTGAAGTGTCTCTTTTTAAAAGGCCACGCACAATATTCCCCAAATGAAGCGACCAGGAGTAAAAGGGAAGGAGGGTCCGCTGCCATCCCCTTCCTTGGCGGGAAGTTGTGACATTTCTGGGGGACGCATTGCATTGTCTGTGGTCGCCGCAGGGGTTGGGGGGAGGGTTTTGTCGCGTCGAGGAGCGCTTCTTTATTGTTATTTATGGGGCGCGGATATNCCGTGCTGCCATCTAGCAGCCGCCGCCGACCTGATGCTTCCGCGAGATATCGATTTATTTATTACGTATGGCTTGCCTACCTCCGCCACGCTCCGGGCCCTGATAATTATTAAAATCATCATCCCACCCCCCTTCACGGATAATAGAAGTGGGGGACCAGAGCTGCAGTGCGGTTAGCAGCTGATTGCTGTGTGGCCCGGGTGCGGGCGAGGTACATACATAGCCGGGGAGGATTTGCGAAAGCCGTCCCCAACTGGCAGTGTTCGCATGCTGTTTGGAGCTTCGCGGGACCTCGGCCAAGCTTACATCGATAACAATTTCCGTGACAGATGTTCCTGGAAATACATGGAACATAATTTCGCTAACATACAACGTTATAGGGCGGAAGATGTTCCTGCAGAAGTTATTTCTATCTGGAGTTGATGTCCCCGCCGAAATAATTTCAATCTTTTCAAACGTATAAGGAACAAAGTCGCTATTAAAAACAGTGCAAAGAGCAGAGTGGCTGGTGCCAGGCTGAGAGTCATGATCCATTACGGGCAGCATTCGCAGCTTACCTTACAGACATACAGTATCAGATACACGGCACTGCAGAGGAAATGACGTTCTCATACATCGAAAATAGAAGAAAATGAACATAAAACTGATACTAACACTGTTATGTATGCATGTTACGCAATTACGACAGCTTTGAACGAAATAAGTGTTTTTATGTATTACACACAATCAGTTTCGTTCGCAAGGAAAAACCAGATGCGCACGCATAGCTAGGGTCAGCGGCCCTGCCAGTAGCAGGTCTTGCCCGAGCATTTCTGATCGGCCCGCGGAGCTACCCGATCCCCTTCCGACGCTAACGTTGCCATGGCAACCGGGACAGAACGCGAAGAGAAAACGTGAAATCAAATAAATAGAAACACAGGAAAGTATGGAAAGACGAAAATTTTTTGATGTATATGGCCATAAGAAGGTCGGAAGAGTGGAGTGAAGATTCATGAGCACGGGAAATAAAAGCGAACGCTTTGGAACTGAAACCAATAGTCCGCCAATTGTGCGGGTTAAGCAGTGCTTACCTGGCGTCTGTTGAATACACGCCACTGCTTACAATGAATTAAGATATGTGATTTCACATACAGTTGTTACATTTTCTACAAACGTTTTCGTTGATCTTATTAGTACGTTCCAAATCTCTAAAATTGTGGTTCTTTGGTAAAAGCATTTATTTGGTATATCAATGCTTGTCATTTAAAAATTAAGATAAGTTATAAACAAGCATGTCCATCACTGTTGACCATGTGACTCTGACACTTGTGTTGTTTGGGGTAGGTCAATGTTGGGTACATGCGCAGAAGACGAAAAATCTAAATAAAGGGCATTTATTTAATCGAGGCCACAGTCTCCACTGGATGTGCACGAGGGGAATAAGTTTTCAATACATGCATTCCATCCGGGTACCCTTTCAAATTTAAGAGACCTGGAGTTTTCCCTAAAGGTTTGTTTCCCTATGGCTATAAGTGAGGTCCAGGGGCAGTCCCTAAAGTTGGCAGGGCGAGTTTTGGAGAAGGACTGTTTCTCAGGTGGGCAGCTCTGCGTGGCCTGCTCCATAGTAAGCTCGCCTTGCAACTGGTAATCCCAGCACTTGAGGAAAGAACCCCTAATTTGTTATACAAAGAGGTATTTTGGTATGGGAAATTAGTAGCTGATTCGTGTAGTATGTGCGGGCGAAGTCGCGGACAGAAAACTAGTCTAAATATAAAAATGGCACGATTATTTTAATTATAATCGTCAATTACAAACATTTGCTGTTGTTTGGCTAGGAAGTAATTTCCGTGCTTGAATTATTACGCATGCCATCGCTCAAGCTGCAGCAGTCTGCAGTGTACAATTTTAGCATCTGCGATGAATCGTCATAATCTACCGGACTTACAAAATCACACGCTCGGAGTACGATTTGTGTAAACTGCACGGTCGTTTGAGACTCTTTAAAAGCATGCTGCAGTCGAGGAGGGGAGAAAGCTTTGCCAAGAGCAGAAAGCCCTCGAGCTCTCGACCAAGTCCAGCCCTACCCAGCGAGTGATTGTAGAGCTCAGCGGGAGGTGCCTTAGCGACCCCAGGCAGCTCTAATGTTCTCTCAGAGACTCACAAAGGCCTTCACTCTATGGCTAGGCAGTCCTTCAAAAAATTGCCCTCAACTTCTTCTGTGAGCTTACCTCACGACAAGAAAAATGTGTCGTTTGAAACCTCTGAAAAGGTATTGGTTTTACAGGCCTAGAAGTATTACCCATAAAAAGTGAATTACTATGCACAAACAATGAAAGATACAACAAACTACCTCCAACTGACGCACAATAAAAGTTCAAACCATATTCTCAGTAACGAAGTAAAATTACCGCTGTAGTACAATTCCAATAACACACAGCCGCATTATAATCTGCACTTCAATACAGGTAGGACTCCACAATGGTACTGAATATTTGAGAGGGGGAGGGAGAGTGTGCTAATGAACTACATAACATTTAAATTTTGAAGTGTGAAAATAAGTCTTACAGTATTCTAGGCGTGCGAAAGTGAATTTTTGCTTCACGAAAAAAAAAAATTGTTAGACACCATGAAACCGAAAAGAAAATGAAAAATAATTTTATGAAAACACAGCTTTAACGAATGTTTAACGAAAATCTGAAAATTTTATTAAGTTTTTTATTAACATATATTTTGAACTAAATACTTGCACATAATCAACTGAAATCAATTTAAGTCGTGAATTAAAATTTACCTCGTGTCATTAATGGCCATTCCGTTTAACAATATGCTTCAGAATATTTCTTTATGGTGCATGTAAACATGTAGACATGAATGGTTTGCATAAGAAGGAATAAAGGTTGTAATATAATATTTGAACTTAAAAAACATTTTGCTAACATTTCAAGTAAAGTTTCAAGTAATTATTTCAGTAACATTTTAGCAATAAACATAAACAAATGGACAGACAAACGAAAATTTCCATTGTTATTCTCCTAAACGAACATTTGTCAAACACGAAATATTCAGTGAACTTCAAATTTATATTTCGCTTAGATTTTCATTAAGTACTTTAAATTCTTGCTGAAATCGAGAATAAAAGACAGATCGCTTCAATATACAGTATTCTTCAAAAATGATGTGTATGAACAAATCAGTTTTACCTTTGCACCATCCTTTTTAAAAAAAAATCCTGTATTAAAATTGTTGTCTAAAAATTGGTTATTATTTATTATTTGTTATTTATTTATTAGCACGACCTCTGCACAAGCTACATAACCACGCGTTGCTAAGTCGAGGGATCGGTATACGGTTGTTGGCAGAGTAGAAAGCTCGAAGCAATCTTAATGTTTCTACTAAATTGAGAGCAGCTGCGACATTAAAAATTATATGATGTAATTCACAAATAATTCAAGGGGGTTTGGGGAGGGGTTGAGGCTGTAGCCCTGCAGCCCTTTATCAGGAACCGCCACTGTTGGGTTGATACTTTCCAAGGAGAAATTTTGTTTCTCGTAAAAAAAATACTGATTGTGCTGCCCAATAACATGTAGATTGACAAGTACCAACGCTATTTAGTGCTCCCTGACATATTTGTTTATTAACAATAAATTTATTAGCTGCCACCAAAACATTTTATTGGCAGCAATAGCATTGTCATCCGCAGTAATAAAATTTTGCTGCGACTGCAAAACTACATCCATTATATTTTGCGCGTGCGCTCTGGCTGACATATTCGAAGTGACCACCTTCTGTCTGGCCACGACGCCATATTTATATTTGTTAGTTTCTTTGCATCAGGTTACGAACTAATTCATGAGGTATATTCTTAAGATCTTCGTTTATATCATTCGTTTCTTCTAAATAAGTAAATTTTTCACGTAAATGATTCCAGAAAATTAACTTTCCATAAGATGAAGTGTTCAGGCCTTGCGTGTGTGCCACATATTAAACTTACAGTATCTAGATGCTTCAGACAACACATTAACGTCGAGCAAGGTGGCGCAACGGTAAAATACTGATCTCAAATGTGAGAGGTCCAGGGTTGAGTCCCAAAAACGTCATTTTGTATTTGCCAATAAATACTGAAATGACAGAAAACTTTTGTTGGTGCTACAAAATATTTTGTGATGTCTATACTGACAAAAGAATGTTTTGGCCACCAATAAAATTTTGTTGGCCACCACAAAACCGTTTTTTCAGTGTGTGGTAGAAGTGAAGTAGAGATTCATATTATTTACATAAATTAACTTAAGTTGAAATAAGAAACCTTCATACAAAAATTAATTCTACGCCTTGAAAATACACTGTCTTACTCTGACAACACTAAACCTTCAACCGACACCCATTCAGACATAACCAACAAAGTTTTATCCTAACGAAGTGACAATCTCGTATATATAAAGTGAATGAAAACTGAAAACAAAAATTATGTTTACGTTGCACTTAAGCCTCCAAATGTTAACATTATATTCAAATGTATCGTATATTTTATTGCAACAATTTCAATTATAAAATATCAAAAGCTCACTTGTCTTGAAGAGGACGAAAAATATTTCGTGTCTATGCATAGTATGTACTATTGCATATAACACCATAAAAGTTGTGCTTACGTGACGTGACCAAGAGTGTTTGTCATTTAACGTAACATATAATAATTCATTTTTTTTCAACAGATGATTTGTTTGTTGTGTTTTCCCCGCCATTTAGTGAAGGTGCTGAATACCAACGATGCACTTATTCATACTAATACCACGTAACATTTTATATACCTAATTCGGAAGCCAGTGAGAAAGGGTGAAGAAGATGAATAAAATTTTATCATCCGCATTTAAACATTAATGTTCTGTTCCAGGATGATGGCTGGGAATTTGTCTGTAGTATTTCATCAGAGCCTAGATGTGAGGTGTGAACAATGTGAATGTAGACAAAAAAATACCTTGTGAACGTGTCTTAAAATATTGCTTCATTTAGTAGCCAAAAAGTATTCGCAGGTTCAGAAAATTTTTTTGCCATGCCTGGAGGCTAAACAGGTTGTTTCTGGACACCTGTGCAAAGATAAGGAACTCGCTTTAGAAAGTTTGCTTTAACGTTGTTCAAGTTGTAACACAAAACTTAGAAAGTCTCCTATGGTGAACAAACGAAAAATTTCCAAACATTAATATTCTCGAGTTTTATATCTTGTACACTCTAAGCCCGAATCAGTGATACCAATAAGTGAAATAACATTCACTGAAAGTCAGTAGATAAGCTACAGTTGACTGATAAATCAAACAAATAAACTTGGAACAAGTAACTTATGGCATTGGAGTTACCAATATTCAGTGGGAATCACAAATAAATCAGTGAAAATAAACCACCACATTAATTATTTTTCAGGCACTGATTACACGGGCCAACGATAAAAAACTTTTTTAATGTTTTTGCCGGATTCTTATGTTTTTTGGTGTGCTGAGTCCGAAAATAATAATTAGAAAGTCAAAACACCCACAATGTTTTCACATTTTAATATACGAAATGGGAGAAATTCATTTTTATTTTTTATCTAATATCTGTGCATTTTATATACTTTATTTATATATTTTATATACATTTTTATACATTTTTATATAATTGATATACATTATAAATATACTAAAGCATACAGTAAATCTAAATGAAATTAGGTTGGCAGTGGTGGTACGACTGTTTGTTTTCTTTCAGTCAACACAACCTCACTTTTCAGCTTTTTGCTCATGTTCTCTAAGTATGGCTAACCGTGGTTGTAAAAACTTTCCTAACAGTTTTTGTTATATATGAGGTGAGTTTGTAATTAAAAAACACCAAAGAAACATTACAGAGTTTGTTTAAAAAAAAGGGTACTTAGTATATTTTTGAATAAAACTAGGTGATCAAGAAAAACCTTGGGCTCCACACAAGGTATGCTATGTTTCTGTTGACGACCTTAGAAAATGGTCAAAAAAAGAAAAGACACCTTTTAGATTTGCAGTACCCACGATTTGGAGAGAACCAAAAAATAATTCAGACGATTGTTATTTTTGTAGCATTGATGTTACTGGATATAACTCCAAAAATAAGAAAGTAATTGTCTACCCTAATCTTCCTTCAGCAATTCGGCCAGTAAGTCATGATCCGGGACTTCCTGTCCCTGAGCCATCACAGGCTATTGATGACGTTTTACTTGATCAGTACAGTGAAACTGAATCTGATGAAGGTAAACCGGATGATGATGAGCTCCAATGTTCTCCAGAAAATTTATAACATCAGTTGTTTACACAGGCTGAGTTAAATGATTTGGTAAGAGATTTGGGGTTTGACTAAAGAGAAAGCTGAATTGCTTGGCTCTAGACTAAAAAAAAAACATATGTTGGCACCTGGAGCATCTATTTATCAATATAGAACGAGAGATCAACAGTTCACTAAGTTTTTTAAGCAAGAACAGGATTTGGTGTACTGCCATGATATTGGTGGTCTAATGAATGAATTTGGAATTGAGTACAACAATGAAGAATGGAGGCTTTTTATAGACTAATCAAAAACTAGATTAAAAGTTGTTCTTTTACACAATGGTAATACTTATGCTTCACTGCCTGTAGCTCATTCAATCCATATGAAGGAAACTTACGAAAATATAGACATTATTTTAAAGGAATTAAACTATCCTGCTCACGATCGGATGATGTTTGGAGATTTTAAAGTTTTTTGCATGCTACTAGGCCAACAAAAGGGATTTACTAAATTTCCATGTTTTGCATGTGAGTGGGACAGCAGAGCAAGGGATCTACACTGGTCCACAAAACATTGGCCTGCAAGAAAAACATTAACACCTGAAAAGAAGGACATTTTGCATAAAACTTAAATAGATCCAAAAAAAATTCTCTACCACCTATTCACATTAAATTACATTTAATGAAATAGTCTGTAAAAGCCTTGCCTAAAGATGTTGCATGTTTTAAGTATTTATGTGAAATATTTCCTCATTTATCAGGAGCCAAACTGAAAGAAGGGGTTTTCGTTGGGCCTAACATTCGTAAAATGATGTTCTATTCCAACTTTGAAACAAAAATGACTACAAAGGAAAAGGCGGCTTGGATATAATTTACGCAAGTTATGACTAAAATGTATGTAATGAATTTTTTAAAAATACAATCGCATACATCGCATTTAAAAATACAAATGCATATTATGAGAGAACTGTGGGTGATACAAAAAAAAAACTGATGCCAGATTCGGTTTCAGCACCCAAAAATACAAAAGATTCAGGTCTATTATTTCAAAAGTTTTAACACAATATTTTTTTGTTGGCTTGTGTTATCATACGCTCTTTTCGCTGTTTTCGCTGATTTGGCTCAATTGTCACGGTCTCAGGTTTAGAGTGTATAGAAATAAATATCACTTGCGATTTTTGTCTGAACCTTCGGAAACACGCAATACTCTGTGTTTTTGCACATGTGTTACTTACCCGCTGTTTCTTAACGTTTGGCAAAGAGTACTTATACTTTCCATATCGGGAGCCAGCTGCCAAAAATCGGCCGGGTATGGCTATACAGGGTGGAACTGAACTCTACCGACAAAGTTCAGTATGTGAATCCTCATGAAAAAATAGGTAAAAATATATGTACGACCAATAGCCTAGGTCCATGCCGGATGGGTGTAACCATCCTTGAAAGTGTAGCTGAATCAGACGTTTATTGCTAGTAACACAGACAGTATGAAAGATAACTATCAGAGTTCCTGGATAATGCGTTATCAACCCCCTTCCATAAAGAATGACAGGTTGAAACTCCAGTTATGCACTCAGAAATTCAACTTCCCGCCATTTTGGGTTGTCCCTGCGGCATAATCTACCGTAGCTTACACCCCGCCGTTTTCGATAAATTAATACATAATACCACAACACTGAAATACGTACTCATTTTACAGACATATACTAAGTAAAATAAATTCAATGAGCTCTAATTTATAAACGTTACATTAGTAACACGACACTGAGTCATCGAACTACTTTTTCTGCCTCGTTGTCGACTGACCTGGAAGTATGCCAGTCAGTGTGCCCTATTAAGTTTACGCAGTCAAGGCCAAGGCCATTAAGGGTTGATTTCAAAAGGTGTTGGTTAGCCGCGAACCAGCTGTAGCGACTCCCGCATAACACAGGAGGCGAGACATTACTGGGAAGGAAAAATAGGAGGCGTCCAGTATTCTTTATTTATAAGGACACGTAGAGCGAAGAAACTGAGATAAATAATGCTGGAAAACCCCATAGTACCATCCGTGATACAAGCCCGATCACGTCGAAGCGATAAAATATAATACTAACTGCCGTCAAGCCAACGGCTGGTTCAGTGAACGTCCCTTTCTTGTTCTGCACCTTCTTGAGATCGCCGGTTCTGTAAGCAAGCAGGTATGCTTGAAGCGGTGTGCCTACTGCTTCCTAAAGAAATAAAATCCCTTCTTGACGGGGCCACGGTGGCTGAGCGGTTAGCCTGCTCGCCTCCCACCAAGGCAAACCGGGCTCAATCCCCGGGCCTGTTCACTCCGGATTTTCACAAGTGAGAATCGTGTCGGACGATGCCATTGGTCGGCGGGTTTTCTCGGGGTCTCCCGTTTCTCCCGCCCTTTCATTCTGGCGCTTCTCCATACTCACCTCGCTTCACCCACATCGGCTCTCAAGACCACGAATTTAAGAGCCGCCCAAATCTATTCACTTACTCGCTCCTTCTTTACGTATTTTTCTCGATGAACTGAAAACATAACCAACGACTGCAATACACAAATCTGCAACACAGAGAAACAACAAAGTTTCAGTTGCGGATAAACAGTTTATTATTTATTTGTAATAGCTTCGGGCCTTTTGCTGGATATTTTTCTCCAAGAAGCCAACCAAATTAAACATATGCAATTCCCATGCTGGTATGTTTGGAGTGGCAGTTTTATTTGGAAGTTTTCTCGGTGTCTTTCAGTCCCTTCTCCCCCATCATACAAACCTTCATCCTTCCCTACGTCTGACCTGTGATTGTTCGAACTAAAACCTTGGCATAATTCAAAATTTTCTGAGCATCGGGACATTTAACCAAATGGTTCGGAGCATGCCATAATAAGGAGGTCCGTTGTCTGCAGGTTTTGCCGGCACAGCCGTACGACGGAAAACGCTAACCTCTGCGTGTTCTGCACATTCTTACCTCAGCCCCAGAGTAGATACGTACACAGATGTGAAATGGGCGTGGCGGTTATTTTCGTTAGTGCCTGACTGACTACTCAAGGCTCTGGGAGCGGGCCTTGAGTCTGATTGGCTACTGCGTGCTGCGAAAGGTTCCCCATTGGCTGGGCAGCCGGCTGGTGAATAGGTTACCAGGCGCTGGTTGGCGAAAGGCGTTCCAACATTTTGCTGGCCAGTGACATCATTTTTGTGGCGTGTGCAGCTGGCGTTTGCGGTAAAAGCGGCTGTTTCCCTCGTCGCCTTTAGCCCGCCGCACACGGAGTAATTTTCCTTACGATGTAGCATTCATGTAATATTCCTTGCTGCTTTACATGCTAGTCGTCTGGAAATATATATTCCTACGTGCAGTTTTGCTGGCTAGTCTAATATTTATCGGTAATTGCAATTGTGCTATATGCTCTACGTGTTTATTTGGTAGTTTCCGATCTCAGCCAATGAGAGCAAGAAAACGTGTCACGTGACTTTATTTACAAGGCAACAGGGTTGATTTGGCGGTATTTTCGTAAGCTGTGTACATAGAAAAGTGGACAAAATAATATAAAACAGTGTTAATAGATACATAAAAGAAACATGTTTGTATGCTGTTTTGAGGTTATCTGTGCATTTCTTCGAAAAGCATTGTTAGTGTACGCTTCTGTTTTCGTTCCTTCAGGCTAACCAATCTATTGTCCACAGTTGTTTATTTCGTCTACATTTTTTCATGTTCCAAAACGGAAAAAAGTGTAATTACAGCAGTCTTTCTTTACCATACAGAGTTCATTGTTTATTATTTTCGCCAGCTGTCAAAATTGTTAAGGCTGCGGCAGGTGAATCACATGCGTCATCGCCCCAAAGCGCGAGGCACTGAACTGGCGTGCAGTTTTTCCTTCGGCAACCCGCCTAATAAAGATAAATGTGTGCTTCGCATGTCTCTACTGCTTTAATACTGTACCGGAGATTCCACTTATAAAAGTTATTTTGAAAACGCCCAATTTTATCTACGATTGTGCTTTAAAAACTCACATTAGAGATGGAAATGCAAAACTATTGTATAACTCTTCGATCGTGGGAAGTTTTTTTTAGCGATATTCGAAGCATAAATCACTAATAATATGCTGAGCAGTTTTTGAATAGTAATACTTTTTGAAAATATACCCAACGTTTGTCGGCCACCTAAAATTTACGTATGTTTTTTTCCAGAATATCTTTTTCTCAGCGTATATCGTAAACATTATTTGTAATTATTTTTGTCTGCTGTTATTTTTGTCACATTTATGACCACAATAGAAATTAACAAATTACTGTTTTTATTTAAAATGTATTCAACATAATATATACGGATAGAAGTTAATCTGCGATAACTTCAGAAATTTTATTTAGGAGTATCATACCAATAATATCTTATTTTAAATGTTAGATTTTTGGGAATTAGTTACAAAGATACACAAAGTATCCATCTTAACGCCATTTGCATCCTGTCCCTGTCTAACACATCTCGGGCGGGAACCACATGCACAGTTTAATAACCACTGGACGCCGGAGTTAATTTGATTGCTACGCGAAAAGATTGTGAATCGGTTTTAATTCACCGGTACCTCGAATGCTAAGCCGCAAATGAAAGCGTATCAAAGACGATACGACCACGTTATGCTTGTCACGCCTGTAGAATCCGGAGCAATCATTGTTTGTGTTGCGGTTCGCGAACAGTTCAGAATGCTTCTACTCGCTACTGCAGTAACTGACGCACTTGTTAGACGGGCCGTGTAAGCCTCCGGCGAGTGTGCAACGAAATGTGCAAGGTCTGCACACTTATGCAAATGCTGGCACCTGCAGACGTCAGCTCGCTTCGACCATGTGCACATCGACCTAGTTGGGCCCTTGCCTTCATCCCAAGGATCCTGCTAGCCTCGCCATGATCGACGGTTTCCCCGCTGACCAGAGGAATTGCCGGTGGAGAATGTTGAGGCAGTCACAGTGGTGCAAACTTTCTATGCTACAAGGATGGCATGTTTTGGCATGGCGCTACGGATAACCCCAACCTGGGCCGCCAGATTGAGTCGTCTCTATTCAAGGACTAAGACAACTTGGCAGGAACATCCCACCTTCGGACCACAGCCTATCATCCAGCCTCCAATGGCATGGTGGAGAGGTTGCACTGCCAGCTCAAGGTGGCAATTTGCTGCCATGCTACCAAACATTGAGTGGATATCCTGCCCACAATACTCCTAGCATCAGGTCTACCTGGCAGGATGACCTCTGTGCATCCGCAGCCGACCTGGTTTATGGACAGCCACTGTGTCTGCCTGGGGAGTTTCTCAGCGCCCACCCAGACTCCCATGGTGAACCATACCTTTTCGTTTTCAAGGACCTCCAGACTGGCACTGAGGTCTTGGTACACTGCGAGGGATTTCGCGTATTTCTCCATCCACTGTACAAGAGTGCCTTCCCAGTCCTCAATCTCACGCCGAAGATTGCTACCCTCCAGATGCATGGCCGGCATCACTATCGCCACTGATAGCCTCAAATCTGCATACACCATGGCTGAAAACCTGCTGGATGACCCAGCTGGGCTCCGCCCAGCAGCAGTACCAGCATCTAAGCACCTCCAGAGCTCCATGGTGACGCTCCCTGCCCTGCACCCCCGGCGACACGCTCTGGTCGATGTGTACATTTCCCATACCACCTTCAGGGTGGTTTTTGGTGATGTGGGCACATCACTGGCAGGGAGTGCTGTGATGGCATGCCATTAACCACCGGCTGGCAATGCATGCTACATAAAGTTCGCCACATGCAGGGTCAGTGGCCGGCAGCAGGTGGATATTGCCTACTGGGATGAGTGCATGCAGCTGGAGGAATGGCAAGGTCACACCAGACCATTAGCACCAAGGTCCCACCAGACCAGCACAGTCCAGAGGGGGAAGTAGTCACTCTCCGAGAGTCAGCACTGCTAGTCGTGCTATGTGAGCTTGAGTGTACCATGTGAGAAAGTTGTTAGCTTTGGTTTTAATAAACCGCTCATACTCCGCACATGCTAGCATTCGTCTTTTTAATTCCATAACATTCTGACGCATTCTGCGTCCCTATATTTTATTCGTCAGAACACACGCTCTGGCGAAGCTCGCGGGCGTACGACCGCAATAAGGATTAAGGGTTTTGTGGACGTGCCGGCAGAGTGACACCAGGAGCCTCGCAGCTGCAAAGGCACCCTACCAAAGGTTTCTGCATGTGCAACTGTTCCTGCATGTGCAGACGACATCCAGATACAACTAAAGGCACCAGGGCATTGAAAAAGCTGCATTTTGCAGCTGCCCAAGGGACACCGAGATCCCACCACCAGCTGCGCCTGTCCCGGGCTTGTACCACAATAAACCATGAGAGCTTTTAGCGGACGTGCGTGCAGAACGGGACAATAAACTTCCAGGCCAGAACCAAGGGACGACGCCACGCCGGCTGCGGACCACACGAGCAGCGGCCACGTGTTTTATGACCCGGAGGGACGACAAGCACCCCGGACACGTGCAGCAGAGACGGGGCAAGTTGAATATGGTGATGGACGCTACAAAACCACACGAAGGGGGGAGCAACAGGGCAGTCAGTGGAGAGACGTCGAATCAGTCAGTCGCGGATCGAGCAGTCAGTCAGTCAGCCGGAGTCAGTCGAGGATCGAGAATGCATCACGACGTCGACCTCAGTCGGAGGCCGTCAAGCGGGACGTGCGGCGGGAAGCATCCGAGAAAAGTCAGTCAGACTTCGTCAAACGCAGAGTCCTGCGTTGGACCCGGGAAGAAGGAACTTCGAAGCCAGGCGCCGAGACGCCCACCAAGTTCGAGAGCAGTTCCAAGCCGCCAGCCGAGGGAATTCAGCGCTGCAGTGTCAGATAAGTAGTTCTACACCAAGTGCGAAGAATCTTCCCCCCCCCCCCCCCACGACGCCAGTCGCGGCGTCAAACCATACGTAGCCTACATAGGAAAAGGGAGGGAGTTTGTCTCTTGAGTTCATGTACCAGTTAACCTGTTCAAGCAACAATAAAACTCGATTATGTGAACTCACACAAAGCCAGTGTAATTTATTAGTAAATTGGACCTATAGACAACAGTGTCGACGTATTCCTACGCCCTATCACTGAGGGCTAGCATCATGTGCTGGCGCCTCACGCCGCAGAGCAGAATCAATACCTACTTCCAAACTTCAGCATTTGGCAGGTATCAATTTTTGGCGCCCAACTGTGGGACACGCTGAAGTCTGTATAGATGGAAGCAAGGACAAACTGAAGCACCCGGGTGTAAAGGGATCTCGCCCAGAGAGCTAGCACATTTGTGACTTCGAGGGGGTCATAAAATAAAAATAAAAATACAATTAACCCTCGTGGCGCCCAGTACTGACAATAGAACCGAGAAGGGAGCTGAGCGAGGCAATAAACCGGACGAGGAAAGGGCAGGCGCAGGCGTGCGCGGAATTTAGGAGGAAGGCGGAGAATAAAAGAAACCCCCAGTGGGTTACTAGGTCACCAGGCGGTGAACGATAACGAGCCAGCCAGGCTAAACACAGACGTCAGGGAGGCTATGACAAAACAGCCTGTAGCGTCCAGCAATATTACTTTAAGGAGTCCCAATTAATGAGGGAGAAATTAGCGAACGGGAGAGGAAACGCGGCGGAGATGCCAGGCGCGGGCAGAAGGACGTATGAGCAAAGAAAGGAAGGTCTATTTCACTGGATGGTGAAAAGGGACGAGGTGTCAGGCAGACAGGTAATTACCATGCCGACGAACGACGAGAAAAACGAAGCATTAATTTGCGAGGGGGAGCGGAAACGTGGAGTGGATGCCAGTAGCGGGCAGGAGGACGTATTAGCGAAGATAGGTCTCTTTCACTGGATGGTGAAAAGGACGTGGGTTCAGGCAGACAGGTAATTACCGTGCCGACGAACGACGAGAAAAACGAAGCATAAATTAGCGAACGGGAGCGGAAACGTGGAGCGGATGCCAGTAGCGGGCAGGAGGACGTGTTAGCGAAGATAGGTCTCTTTCACTGGATGGTGAAAAGGACGTGGGTTCAGGCGGACAGGTAAACTACCGCGCCGACAAACTACAGTAACCGGAGCGCCGGTGAAAGATAAAATAGGAAAAAAAAAAGTAACTACTAATTCCCTGGATGGGGAATAGTAACATTTTCCGAACAAGTATACCAGTATTTCCGCCCGCCATAAGACCACTCGGATGAGCGGCAGAGAAAAGGGCAGGAAAAATAGTTCACTGTATGGTACAGAGACTGCGAGATAGGGGTAAACGCAAGATGCCAAAACAAACCCAGTAATATCGCGCAGTCGGTGCCCGAAGATAAACAAAATTACAGTAACCGGAGCGCCGGGGAAATATTCCCTGGATGGGGAATAGTGACCCTTTTCCGAACATGTATACCAGTATTTCCGCCCGCCATAAGACCACTCGGATGAGCGGCAGAGAAAGGGCAGGAAAATAGTTCACTGTATGGTACAGAGACTGCGAGATAAGGGTAAAAGCAAGCTGCCAAATAAACCCAGTAAGATCGCGCAGTCGGCGCCCGAAGATAAACATATCCAAGAGTGCGCATGGGAATTTCAAAGGCGACTTCAGCGCCGCGAAACATAGTGCGCACGGGAATACCCATGTGAAGCGGACGACGAGAAGTGTGACGCAACACGAACGAAGGATGAAGGAGGCAGAAGCTTTGCGCGCACGGGAATGACCTGGGTGAAGCGGACAAGCGAAGAGAGGGACGAGACAGCAGCCTGCGGGCGTCAACTGAACAAGAGATGGAAGGGGTGGACCTTCCCCCCTCCCCCCAGCAGGCGGTCTCATTCCAGCCAGCCTAAGTAAACAACCGACGGGACTTCTCCAGGCCCCGCCTATTCCAGGGGCCGTGAAGGTGGCCAGCACCAGGTAAAGTGTCAACTACACTACACCTCTATGAAGAGAGGGGGCTCTTCATAGAGAAACAAAGGCGAGACCATGCAGAAGAAGATATTTTGTGTACCGAGTGCAAAGTGACCGATTAGTTTCATTAATTTCAAAACTGCAAGTACGAAGTGTGGAGAGGCCTTTAGCCAACTTATCAAGTCAAAGTTGTAGTGTAATTATGTGTTCAAACATGCACAGTAAAAACCACGAAAGTCCACAACAACAGTGGCAGGACATCTGTCTCATTGTACCCGAGCTAAATTCATCAGCAGCACTGTTTGCCAGTTACTGATTGTTTGCACTCGTGTGTCCCCAATTAATAGATGTTCACCGATGTTTGTATTTTGTTTACTTTTTGTTTACCACTGTGTATCAACAGTGATTGTACTTGTTGGTTACCACTGTAAAGCATTGTTTACGAGTCTGTGTACTTCACTGCCAGAGGCAGTGTCGTTTTGTGTATCGTTGCCCCGTCAGACCGCTCGTCAGGCGGCAAGGGAGTGTGTTAAAAGGTAACCCAACAGATACCAGTAAGAAATGCCAGTAAGAATTACAACCTGTCACTACACAGACAGTGGCAATAACCTTAATACTTTTTAATCGCCAAAGTTTGGTTAAGTGGCTAAGAATTAATTTTCATATACCTGTTACTGGAGGTATATAGTATGTAAAGTGTTACGGGAAAAAGCTGCCTACTAAATATAGTGTAGAGAACCATATGTGAGTTATTTAATTTCTTAATTTTCATGGCTTATGACGTTGACTGAATTTTATAATACGTTCTTGTTGTATGAGTGGGCCGCTTGTGACGAATATATTTCGTGTGACGACGCTGAGGGAGAGAATCATGGTTTTAAATCAGTCGTTTTTATATTTTGTCACGTTTTACTACAGAAAAAAGTCTGTAGATCAGTAAGCATCGCTTGAAAAACGAGGAAGAATTGGTCATTTTTAATCTACGAGGTTAAAGGCCCGGAAGTGGCCGAAGCTCCGGCCAATGGCTAGGCTCCCACCGCGCTCAAGATGGCCGAGCGGGCGTGCGAGACGCGTGGTGATTACAGGTAGGGTGGCGGGAAAATTAAATGTTTTATTTCAATGGCGCGAGTTGGGTAGAACGAAAGGTTATGTTATGTAAAAAGGTCCGAGATAGCTTAAATTATTTTTAAGTGACCCATTTATAGGTTAACCGGTGATTTTAGAGTTCGGAAATAAAAATTTTGGAAAAATTTCTTCAAGTGAAAAAAATCTGTACTGTCTTTTGGAGTCTTTGGCTTAGAGTTTTAATAAGAAATTCGTAAGGTATGCAGTGGTTTTATGCGGTAAAGTGGCAGTGCCGCGGGAATTAAAATAAGTTTAAATTCGCGTGATTTTAGCTCGCCAGAGTTGGTGTTATGTTTAACAAGGGTTAGGGTGTAAGGTGAAATTCGAGAGTTAAGCCGCCAGCCGAGATAGGAATATGAGTTTTTTTTTTACCGCCAGAGTCAGAGTGAGTAAAAGACCGCCAGGAAGTTTGTTTTGAGAGGCCTACCTGCCCTCATCAATAACGTGTGTTCACGTCACGGCGAGGGCCATACATGGCGTTGTTAACCCCAAGAAAGGCGCAATTATGTACCAGTCGTTTACCGCTAGGTTTGAGATTGGTTATTATTGTTACCGATGTTTCACTTCATGAGTCTCATTATGTAGCAATGGTTATTTAGGGTTTACCGATGTTCGCTTGTGGTTTACCGTTGGCAAGTTACGTGGATAAAAAGGTGTAACTATGTATTAGAATTCGAGATTTAGAGCCTCAGCCATTGTAAGTTGTTTCTTTCGGGTACGAGTCACGAGTCACAAGGTCGGAGGAGAAAACGATGTGTTTTTTTTTCGTGTTGAAGGGCCGACTAGCCCCATGAATAAAGTGTGTTTATTTTACCGCTAGGGTCAATGTTGCTTATCTTGGCCCACTGTCAGACCACTGGGGCGGAGCAGCAGAGAGGCTCATGAGATAACAGGATCGTTGTTGCTAAGTAGTAAGGGGAGCTTGCTCGCATAACCTGTTGGCAACTGTTCAATGAGAAACTGTTCAGTAAAAAAATGACCCCGCCTGGACGGGCTGGGTAGTGCGGCAGAACAGAGTGTGTAAGGAACCAGTGTAATTAATTGTAAGGATGTAAGAGGAGTGTGCTATGTGACCAGGGTTTATTTTGTTTGTACTTTGTGTCAATTTTCAAAGTGTGAGACAACTCCCCCCCCACCAGCATTGCCTAGGGTTTACGGGCCTGCGATGTTCTAAAATTGTAAGAGGGTGTGCCCCTCACAAACTGGTTTGTGACGCAGAAGCCCTAACTTTCCCTCAGACGCACTGCCAGGGCCACGCGACAGAGTATGGAGGGGGACCGCCCCTCCCCTCCCCTAACGAGGTCAGAAGCAGAAGGCCACCCCAGCTGCTTTCGCTGCCTCCCAGCAGCACAAGCGCAGCGCCGCGCGCGCGCACAGAACCGCGATGAGCCCAGAGGACAACCATAAGAGGAAGAAATGCCAGAGCGTGCCCCGACGAAGAGAGCGGTGGGGAGTTTGACGCATTCTGCGTCCCTATATTTTATTCGTCAGAACACACGCTCTGGCGAAGCTCGCAGGCGGACGACCGCAATAAGGATTAAGGGTTTTGTGGACGTGCCGGAAGAGTGACGCCAGGAGCCTCGCAGCTGCAAAGGCGCGCTACCAAAGGTTTCTGCACGTGCAACTGTTCCTGCACGTGCAGACGACATCCGGAGACAACGGAAGGCACCAGGGCGCGGACACAGCTGCATTTTGCAGCTGCCCAAGGGACACCGAGATCCCACCACCAGCTGCGTCTGTCCCGGGCTTGTACCGCAATAAACCATGAGAGCTTTTAGCGGACGTGCGTGCAGAACGGGACAATAAACTTCCAGGCCAGAACCAAGGGACGACGCCAGGCCGGCTGCGGACCACACGAGCAGCGGCCACGTGTTTTATGACCCGGGGGGACGACAAGCACCCCGGACCACGTGCAGAGACGGGGGAAGTTGAATATGGTGATGGACGCTACAAAACCACACGAAGGGGGGAGCAACAGGGCAGTCAGTGGAGAGACGTCGAATCAGTCAGTCGCGGATCGAGCAGTCAGTCAGTCAGCCGGAGTCAGTCGAGGATCGAGAATGCATCACGACGTCGACCTCAGTCGGAGGCCGTCAAGCGGGACGTGCGGCGGGAAGAATCCGAGAAAAGTCAGTCAGACTTCGTCAAACGAGAAGGGTGTACCGGGAGCCGAGAGAAAACGAGTTCGCCAAATGCATCAAGACGTGGACCTCAGTCGGAGGCCGTCAAGCGGGACGTGCGGCGGGAAGAATCCGAGAAAAGCCAGTCCGACTTCGTCAAACGAAGAGTGCTGAGTGGACCCGGGAGGAGGGGTTCCGAGAGCAGGCGTCGGGACGCCCCACCGCCAGCCGAGGGAAGACAGCGCAGCAGTGTCAGATAAGTAGTTCTACACCAAGTGTGAAGAATCTTCCCCCCCCCCCCCACGACGCCAATCGCGGCGTCAAACCATACGTAGCCTACATAGAAAAAGGGGAGGGGAGTTTGTCTCGTGAGTTCATGTACCAGTTAACCTGTTCAAGCAACAATAAAACTCGATTATATGAACTCGCAAGTATAGTGTATGTTATTAGTAAATTGGACCTAGAGACAACAGTGTCGACATATTTATACGCCCTATCACTGAGGGCTAGCATCAAGTGCTGGCGCCTCATGCCACAGAGCAGAATCAATACCTACTTCCAAACTTCAGCATTTGGCAGGTATCAATTCCATCATGCCTTTTAGTAGTCCCCTTCTCTCGGCAGACCTGTAGAACTACAGTGGCTTATTGTAGTACTACTGGTTCCCGAATTTGGTATGAATCGGTTGATTTCCTTAGATTTGACAAGTTTTTATTATTTATGTGATACTATGATCCAAATGTGCACAAAAGTGGCTATAATTTCGCATATATGACACATGTGATAGATACTTTCAGCGTGAAAAGTTTGGTCGAAATTGGCCAAACCATATAGTAGATAGAGTAAATAAATTTTGAATATTTTTGTATGGCCACCATTTTGAAAATAAGNAAATTGGCCAAACCATATAGTAGATAGAGTAAATAAATTTTGAATATTTTTGTATGGCCACCATTTTGAAAATAATAATCGTTTACATTTAAATGAAACTTGTTTATATTGTCTTACATAGTTTTAGATAGGTGCCGAATTTGGCAAGAATCGGTACAGTAGTCTTCGACGTATAATAATATATAAACTTCATTATTTCTTGTAATATCTTTCAAAATGCCGACCAACAACAATATCCTTCTCTGAATTTAATGTTTATTCAATGCACCATCTTCANTGTAATATCTTTCAAAATGCCGACCAACAACAATATCCTTCTCTGAATTTAATGTTTATTCAATGCACCATCTTCATGTAAAATTTGGTTTAAATTGGTTTAATAGTTATTGTGATATGACACAGCACTCTAACTTTTAGAATGGCCACCATTTTAAAATTAAGCATCTGGCATTGTTGGAAACTGTAAAAGTCCTATGTTCATGTGAACCGACTTTGATATAATTCGACTAACTCATTTAAAGAGTTTCAAGGGAGACACACACACAGGCACACAATAACACAGACAGGAAAGTGATTACAGACTTGTTTTCGATTATGTTTCTGTGCCTCAAATGCGGAAAATGGCCCAGTATATCTGCTAAAATCTACAATAACATTTTAGGAATTATCCATGAAAACTATAATCGCACATACACAAGGCCATTGTTTACCTACAAGTCTATTTTAGAATTGAGAAAAATGTATCTATGACATTCGCTTCCTTATTATAGGAAAATGTCAAGCGAAATGGTCGAACTACCGGAAAGGAAATAATTTTTACCATATTGTTGCAGTTTTGTGTAGAGTGGCCGTCAATCATAAATATTTTTTGGTTTATCAATATAAACTAACAAACAAGAATATAAGAGGGCTGATTCAGAAGTCATGGCAACTATTGTTTGTCTCCCGAAAATGATACAATACAGGAAATATACTATGTACAGTTGAAAGTGTACGACAAGTACGTTTTAAAGGTGACGCCACATGAGGTATGGATGCAGGAATGTCCAGCAAGGAACAAAGACAAACATGGCTGCTTGAAAGAACCATTTAATTGATTTAATCACGTACAACCTGTATACACACATTTGAACGGGTACGTATCGCACATGTACGAGCTGTTTAACATCCTTCAAAGAAGTCTCCGAGGTTGTCCACGGTTTGTTGCCAGCGATGAGGCAGACGGGAAACACCATCGGCTGCATGAGATCCATCAATGTCTTGTTTGTTGGCAAAGCGTTTAAACTTTATTAATCAGTGCCGTATGACATGCGCTTCGATTGAGAATGTCTTTATTTATACGGTATATAACATAAAATAGCAAATGTATTTCTAAAAATTTTTAAATAATATAATTTATGTGGAATAAACATATATATTAACATTTAATAACTAGTGGTTGCTTAAATAGACAGCGAAATTTATAGAAAATAAGTAACATATTTATGTTGTATACAGCACTCTATTTCTATAAATTATGCTGTCTTTTTAAGCATATATTAGTTATTTAATGTTAAGAGATATGTTTATTCCACATTAAATTATACTGAATTCGACGGGAGGTATTACGTATTATCATTTTCCATTACAAACTCTTCCGTATAAAAATGTACTTAAACATTTATCTAAATGTTTAATATATGCATATTGACGTCCCCAACAGATATATACATCAAAGCTTACAAGGGATGTGAAGCTTGAACCTCTTGCACAGTAAGCTGCCGTGGAACCTACAAGTCGACGGAGGTTGGTGCCGCTCTACAATTATTTTTCGTTCTATATTGCTTTAGAAAAAATTACTTTGGTTGATTTTTCCGATTCTTTAAGTGTTTTAAATTTGGCTGATACCACATACTTAGCTACTAGGTTAACGGTTGACTTAAAACTGCAAAGCCCTATGTGGTTACATGTATATATATATACATATATATATATATAGTATTCATCCGCCTAGTATAGACCTTAAAGTTAGTTTGGATCAGATGGCTAAATTTATTAGTACCCATGAGCCGATCAGCTGATGTTGTGAAGCTATTAAAAACTTCGATGCATTATTTTTTAGACAGTTATTACTCTAATGTGCAAATAACAAAAGCCATTTAAGTTACCACTAAAATAATCATTAAACTTTTAATAATGCAATAAAAATTATTACTTCTTTTCCTACACCGGTGCTTTCATTTTTGTATGAGAAATTCTCGTTTATAGAAATACATTTTGAAAGTTTTCATTTAACCATGAGCCATATATTTTTGAGCATGTTTGACAACGAAGTGTGTAAATAACTCGGGGAAACTGAAATCCAAGAATGTTCCGTTTTAAGAAGGAAAATCATTTAAAATAGGGTGCAAAACCGAACAGAAACAAGACGTTGGAAGCAGGAATTTTTTAATGAGAGCTTGCTGAGGATTTATGCGTCCACTATCTTAACGAACACATGAAAAGTCATAGAAACTAGTTGGGGCTTGGTTTACTCAGGAACTCTTTATTAACAGACATCGAAAGTGCAGCCAGATGATGAAGGCTACATCTAACGGAAGATAGGGTAGAGTGGAAAAGCTTGTTGGCGTGGATTGGCCTGCAAAGCAGGGCAGTGGTGATGACTGTATCTCTTCTCCTGCGATCCACCTGATAGCTCTCGACATGAAAAAACAATTTGAATGTCCATAAACCGCACAGAGTTTTTTTTTTCTGGATATCGGTTTATAAGAGCGCTCTTAGGTCAGCTGAGAAACTCTTCACTGTGAGCTGAGCAAAAGCACATCCGTGATGTATATAATGCTGCAGATCTGCAAAACTACATAAACTAACAAAAACGTCCCTGATACAGAACTACAGTGTCGAATTAATCATCTGCTCTTGTCTGTAAGATTGAATATGTCAAACAAAATCACGAGAGAGAAAGAGAGGGAATTCACTGGGAAAACTTAATAAATTATGTGGGAAAATAAGGAATTATTTTCCCTTTATATAAGTTTGCAGTTGATGAAAACATAAAAAAGGCACTTTGTTGTGATCGTGTGTTATATGCCTGGGTGTGGTTGGATTATGACGTAAAAACAGTATTTTTCGCAGAGCCGCTGAGATAGGACACGAACTTTACAGACACAACATTGTTGTAGTCTAGGTATTTCACTTTCACTGAAATGTAAATGTTTCGTATTTCCTGCCAGTAATTATTTCCAACAGAGACTATAACTGCTTACAAAGAATAATTTGTACTGAAAAATTATTAAAATTCTATTAACGACGAAAAATACAGTTACCGGTTAGTAGGACGCAACGGATAATGTAGTTACTTCTCGAGGCTATAGAGAGAATTTTGTTCAAATGTGCTTGTGCATAAATAACAGAAAAATGTCGCTCTGTTTCCGGGAATTGCCTGGAATTAAGATAAGCTGACCCCTCATAAGCACGGTGAATTGATTAAGAATCAGCAAAAATATTTTTATAAAAATATAAAATTGGAAAATTGTGTTGTGGAGAGATAGCTCAGGAATTACTATAATCAGAAAGCTAGTAATAAGCCAGATCCACCATTTAAGATATGTGAAAGGCACTGTTATTAAAATGTACCCATATTCTGATTTAACATTACTCCACCACACTGTTAAAAAAAATCAGTGATTACTGAAACTAGTGGTAAAATGACTATCCAGAAATCTCCGGAAGATTACGGACACGTCGTTTCTTTAAATAACGGAATTTCCGTGAATGTCACAAAATATCCTTGAATTCACACAACCTTTCCGTAAATTTGCTAAAAAGCTTTTGTATATTTGCATCTTTTAAAAAAGTTACAAAAAAAAAAAGGAATTAATTTTTGTCATGTGGGTATTTAACAGTGTATATAATTATATAAAAATTAAAATTTTTTACGTGAGGGGAATTTGAATACGTGCCAATATGTGTGGAGGATGCAACACTGTTTAAAATGGCTCGTGCTACTCTATGATATTTGAATAATTGGTTTAAGTCCCGTGAAAATGCTGACTGCCTCAGAAAGGTAATTTTTCAGTTACAGCTGCGAAGAACGCTTCATGTAGATCGGCATTGTTCGTTCCTGAAACCCGACGCTGATTTGTAGGATAGGCGGAGCTCAGATCCGTTTTACGTCATTACGGAGCGCGTTTTCGTATATTAAATGTATATTTCCGTAACAATTTCCGTGAATTCTCGGACATTTTGAACGGTGCATTGTTCAGGAACATGACTTACCTTTTTTGGGAGTGAACGTTCATTTGCTGGAAAGATCTCGCGGGACCGAGGTATTAGCACGCCGGCATCCCACACTGCTATCCTGGTTCGACTCCTGACGCATTCCAGTCCTGATATTCGCATATCAATGCCTTAGTACAACAGTTACAATTTAAAAAAATATTTTTTCTAATTAATTACCTTACAATATGCAGTACAAAAATCTCCGTTACGTGAAAAAGTTTTAAATCTTAAATACTGACGGTGATACTTTTGTATGGAATAACGTAGCATGGCCAACTGGAGTGGGAAAAAACAAAAATGCTCCTCCTGAAAACCCGCATATTTTAAGTTGTAACGCTATTGTATTGAGGTATCGACATGAAAAACGTGGCAGATCCTTCCGATGGCCAGTTGCCTCTTTTTCGTGGGGGGGGGG